>CM059195.1:4223288-4282410 GCA_030323885.1 Branchipolynoe longqiensis | reverse complement strand
TACAGGAGCCAGCAGCAGCGGTAGCGATAAGAGGGTTAATCTGCAGTCCCTACTGATTGCCTCTAATTGAACAGGTAGGTTTTTAGAAGGAGGAGGTGTGGGGTGGGGTGGGGTGTGTGTGATGTGGTGGTAGGGAGTCAACGGACAACCAGGCAGGACCGAGATGGTATCTACCTACCTAGCCACCTCCCTACTTGCCGCTCAGAAAGCAGTACTCACTGCTCTGCCCCTGTCCTCCCCAATCCATATCCAATCCTACCTGCCTTCCCTCCCTCTGCCCCCCCCCCTCCCCTCCCCTCCCCTCCCCTCCCCTCCCCTCACCTTCCTTCCTCTCTGCTCTGCTCTGCTCTGCCCTGCCCTGCCCTGCTCTGCCCTGCTCTGCTCTGCTCTGCCCTGCACTGCTCTGATCTTGTCCTCTGCTTGCCACTGCTCTGACACTCTGCCCTGCCTCTGCTCTGCTCCTGCCCTTTATCTGCGCTTTGTGCTCTGCTCTGCTCTCTGCTCTGCTCTGCTCTGCTCTGCTCTGCTCTGCACATTGCTCTGCTTATACTTCTGCCCTGCCCTGCTCTGCTCTGCGCCTGCCCTGAGCCCTGCTCTGCTCTGCCTGCCCCCTAATCTGTGCTGCTCTGCTCTGCTCTGCCCTGCCCCTGCCCTTGCTCTGCTCTGCTCTGCCCTGCCCTGCCCTTCTCTGTTCTGCTCTCCGCCCCCTTCCCCTCCCCCTCCCTTCCACCTCCCCCATCCCTACCCCTCCCCTCCCTTCCCCTCCCTCCCCCCTCCCATCCCCCTCCCCTCACCTCCCCTTCCCCTCCCCCTCCCTTCCCCTCCCTTCCCTTCCCTTACCCCTCCTACCCTTCCCTTCCCCTCCCTTCCCTTCCCCTCCCTACCCCTTCTCCCCTCCCTTCCCCTCCCCTTCCCTCCCTTCCCCTCCCTTCCCCTCCTTCCCCTCCTTCCCCTCCTTCCCCTTCCCTTCCCCCTCCCCCCTCCCCAACTCCTTGCCTCATCAGACATCGCCTCCACAGACCGGAAGTGGCTGCTGCCGCCCGCCCGATCCCATAATCCTCCACCACAGGGGCGGGTCACGTGACCACACGGTTGGGGTGGGCGGGTGGCACTAACAAATACTCAACTATGACCGTCAATAAGAGAGCCCCTGCCATACTCTCCAATCCCCAATCCCCACTTTACCATAACCGCTGATCTACTTGTGGTGGAACAATATTTGCAGCAATATATAATTAATTTAACAATTATTGATATTATTAATGTTATTAATGTTAATAATGTTATTGATATTATAATAGTATTACTATTATTAAGTCTTTTTTACAGCAATATAATTAATTTAAAAGTTATTTATATTATTAATATTATTAATGTTATTAATGTTAATCATGTTAATAATGTTATCGATATTATTAATAGTATTACTATTATTAAGTCTTTTTTTGCAGCAATATAATTCATTAAAAAGTTGTTTATATTATTAATGTTATTAATGTTAATAATGTTATTGATATTATTATTAGTATTACTATTATTAATAGTCTTTATTTTAATTTATTTAAGTTTTATTATTTTATACCTATTATTTTTGTCCTTTAAAAACATTCCTACCGCCCTGACCGCCGATCTACTTGTGTTGATACAATATTCGAATCACCTGATTCATATTATTGTTATTATTATTATTCTATACACATTATCTCTGTCCTTTAACACACACACACACCTCTCTGACCGCCGACAAACTTGTGCTGATACAATATTCACACAAAGTTATTATTTGATACACATTTCTTTACTTTAAAAAAACAACACCACCACATAATGCCTTGTTTTGCGTTATTTATTTTGTGCGGTGATTTGTTGGTGACCGTTCTTGGTTATTCATTTCGGGCGGTGATTTGTTAGTGACGCCGGGTGGGCAGGGAGGCAGGGAGCATCCCGTGATTAGAGCGTCATTGTGGAAGCGGCGGGGGCAGCGGCAATTATTGTCAATGCTATTGTCGCCGACTGGGGAGCATAGGTTATGGGCCTTGAGGGATGGTGTGGGTTGTGGAGGGGTGTGGTGGGGCTGGGCTTCTGAGGAGAACTGCCGGAAGAATGACGAGATTAGCATAATGGCTACTCCCCATAGGGCGTTTCTGGTGGAGGTCTGAGATGGGCTGGGAGATGTGGGGAGAAGGAGATGTGGGGTGGAAACAAGAGAAGCCGCGAGCAGATGCGATGATTCTCCTGGGGGGGGGGTGGGGCTAAGATGAGAGATATTTTGTCATAGGAGGCAGACTATTGAGCTGCAGCTTATGCGATGTAACCCCAGCTATCACGCCCCCACTACACCCCACCCCCCACACACTACCGCCCCTCCAATCCCCTGATTCAAATCCACCCCCCCCCCCCCCTCCTTCATCCCCCAGACTGGAAGTGGAAAGGAAGAGGAAGAGCTGATGACAGAGCGTGTTTTGTGGTGTAGGACACGCGGACTGGCCAGGTGAGTCGGGGGAGGATTTGGGGGAGGATTGGAGGGGCGGGGGTGACCCGGGGAGGGGCAGGGGGCATGAGCGGGGGTGGGGGAGGGGGATGAGCGGAAACATGTGGGTTATGGTTGGAGGACATTGGGGGCAATTGCGAGATGGGGGAGGGGGATGAGCGAAACATGGCGGTTGATTGGGGGGGGGGGGGATGAGTGAGGGAGGGGGTTCGGAAGAGAGCGCGGGGAGGAGATATACGGGAGAGGGGGTTTAGGGAGGGGGAGGGGGTTGAGGGAGGGGGTTGAGGGAGGAGGGTTTGGGTAGGGCGGATGAGGGGGAGGGGTTGGGAGGGGCGGGTGAGGGGGAGGGTGGAGCTAAGAGAAGACGGTGTGTTGAGCCGTGTTGGGTTTGTCGCCGAGATGTCCTCAATTAGTGTGAACAATACCCGAGATTAAATGCACCTCTTGTTGTCAGACTCAGAGAGGTGTGATCTGGGATCTCAGGGCGGCGGGTTGTTAAAGGGGATAGGGTGGGGGTGATGGCGGTGGGGGGGGGGGGGCATTGGGTACTGAGTGGGGTGTGGAGCGCTGAGCAACCTTAAGGAATGCCACTGCATTTTCCTGCAATGGGTTCAGTAACAATTTCAACTGATTTATTTATATGTTAAAGAAAGGGGGAAAGTATTTTGGAGGAATGGAGAGAAAGAAAGAAAAATGAGAAAGAAAGAGAATGAAAGAGAAAGAGGAAGGAATGGAAAAGAAAGTGAAGGAAAGAGAAGGAAAGAGAAGGAAAGGGAAGGAAAGGGAAGGAAAGAGAAGGATAGAGAAGGATAGAGAAGGAAAGAGAAGGAAAGAAAAGGAAAGAGAAGGAAAGAGAAGGAAAGAAAGAAAAAAAAATGAAAGCAAGGAAAGGAAGAAGGGACAATTTCAATCGATTTATTTATCTCTTAAAGAAGTAGGAAAAGAATTATGGAGGGAAAGAACGAATGAAAGAAGAAAGAAAGAAAGAACGAAAGAGAGAAGGAGAGAAGAAAGACATAAAAAATAAGAGACAAGAAACAAAGACAAGAAAAAACAAAGAAGAAAGGAGGAGCCTTAGCGGGTGGGGAGATACACCATATCAAGTGGACCCATCCATCTCTTCCGGTCATTTAATCAACAACAGTACTGTTGTTAAAAGCGCACTGACTGTTGGGCGAGTGGAAGATGATTTGCCATCCTATTTACCACCGTAGTTGTTTTCTTTTCTCATTCGTGTGATATATGGATTTTATTTTATTTTGTTAGTATACAAATAATTTGGTTTGAACATTATCTGCGACTGAATTTTGTATGCGTCACATTATATACACCGAGGAGACATGCCCTAGGCAGGCTAGGGCCCTCAATGTAGGTGTGTAGGTGCAAGTCTGTATGTCTGTATGTGTATGTGTGTAGGTGTATGTGGGTATGTGTGTACGTGTATGTGGGTATGCGTGTACGTGTATGTGTGTAGGTGTTTGTGAGTAGGTGTGTGTATATATATGGGTATGTGTGGATATGTGTTTTTGTGTGTCCATGTGTGGGTGGGTGTAGGTGTGCTGGTGTATGTGTGTACGTGTGTACGTGTGTAAGTGAGTAGGTTGGGTATGTGAGTTTGTGTATGTGCGTGAGCTTTTCAAAGCACGGTGAAGCTTGGCGGGGATCAGCGTGACTAACGTCAACCCCTGCCTCCCCTCCCACTCCTCCTTCCCCTTCTCTCTCCCCGCTCATTCCCCCTCTCCCTCCCCTTCCCTTCCCCTCCCCCTCCTCCTCCCCATCCCCCACCCCCATCCCCCACCGCCATCCCCCATCTCATCCCCCATCCCCCATCTCATCCCCCGACCCCTTTCCGTCCCCCTCCTCTCCCCTCCCCAATCGCTCCCCTCCCTCCCCTCCCCTCCCTCACCCTCACCCTCCCCTCCCCTCCCCTCCCCTCCCCTCCCCTCCCCTCCCCTCCGCTCCCCTCCCCTCCCCTCACGTTTTCTTCAGCCATTCTTGCATATCGGCAAACACTGACAATCCTTCAATGTATAATAACACCTTTTTATTTTCAATGTACAAACTGTCATTTTAAATGTCTCCCGACGACGACAGGCCACTCGCCATGTAACTACAACATTGGTCTGGTTTCGGGGTTGTCCACTGAACATGTAGATGAGGTTTGACTTTTTGATAGCTGGGGCTGGTTGTGGGTGGGCGGGGTGATGTGGGTGTACGTTGGTGGTGTTTGATTGCATGCTGCTCTCATGTTTATATGTAAATATCTGCAAATAACCCAATTTGGAGGCACTTGCAATGGTGTCGGGTTGCAACGGTGGGGGTGGGGCTCCAGTGGGCGGGAGGATGTGAGGTGGGGGGTGGGGGTGGGGTGGGGTGATGTTAGGTTGGGGTAGAGATGGGGTGGGAGTCATGCGTAGTGATGTGAGGTGGGGGATGGGGGTGGGGGTGGGGGTGGGGTGATGTCGGGTTGGGGTAGAGTAGGGGTGAGAGTCATGTGTAGTGAGGTGGGGTGGGGGTGGGGGTGGGGTGGGGGTACAGAACGGGCCGGGCCGAGTGGGACCAGGACCCAGGAGAGCTCAACACAGCCGTCGTAGCCTATGTCTATTTACCCCGCTAGTGCAGCTTGGATCCCCCTCCTCTTCCACCCCCCCCCCCCCCCCCCCCCCTCGCTGACAGCCCCACAGCGCGCTGTACCGAGCAGGGTGCGGGTAGCGCCGAGTAATGCTCGTACACGGCAAGCACCAGCAGGCCGGGCCGACACGGGTATCAGCGGACCGACGCGCCCCCTGGGGAGTGAACTAATTCACGCTGAGACGGCCGATCCTCCATCACTGCTGACGTCTGTCCGAGGCCACCCGGCTACTGCAGCCAGCCGCCCACCTCCCACCTCCC
Organism: Branchipolynoe longqiensis; assembly: GCA_030323885.1. Classification (NCBI taxonomy): domain Eukaryota; kingdom Metazoa; phylum Annelida; class Polychaeta; order Phyllodocida; family Polynoidae; genus Branchipolynoe; species Branchipolynoe longqiensis. Next base: position 4,277,027 of record CM059195.1, on the reverse strand, counting down.
TCCTCCCACCTCCCACCTCCCTCCTCCCACCTCCCTCCTCCCTCCTCCCTCCTCCCTCCTCCCACCTCCCACCTCCCTCCCCCTCCCTCTCCTCTCCTCTTTTGTTGTTTTTTGTTTTTTTTTTTTTTTCCTCTCCTCTCCTTTCCTCTTCCTCTCTCTCTCCTCTCTCTCCTCTCCTCTTCCTCTCCTTTTTTCTCCCCTCCCTCCCCACCTCTGTTCAGCAATCCTTCCTCCCCCTCCTCTCCCTCCTACCCTTTCCACTTCTGCTCTTCTCCCTTTCCACCCCCTCCTATCCATTCCCATTCTCATTTCCCTTCCGATTAGCAGTCCCTATTCCCATATATCTCCTCTCTCCCCTTTCCTCTCTCCCCTCTCCACTATGTCTGTCTCCGCTTCTTCGCTGCCCTTCTCCCCGACCACTTCCCGTCTCTTCCGTTCCCCCCCCCCCCCCTTCTCCCAATTCCTCCAATCTCTCTCGCTTTTACTTTGAATCACATCCACTAATGCACACAACTTCACACGCACACCCACACTCACACACGCACTCACACACCCACTCACTCACACACCCACTCACTCACACACTCACACACTCAGTCTCACCACTCACTCACTCACTCACACACTCACACACCCAGTCTCACAGTCACACACTCACACACTCACACACTCACACACACACACACACGCGCACACTCACACTCACTCACACACACTCACACTCACTCAAACACACACTCACAGTCACATACTCACACACCCACACACTCTCACACACAACACACGATCCCGACACCCGTCCTACCCATCTACATCACATTGATCAGTGACCCAAAGCCTCAGATACCCCCCCCCCCTCCCCCGGCCCCCACCGGCACCACCTCCACCGTCCACAGCATCCCTCCCAGACCTGTTCGCACCTTCGCGCATGCGTCCACTCACCCCACCACCACCACCACCACCACCACCAACAACCACCACCATTACAACCACCACTACCACCACCACCACCATTACCACCACCACCACCAACACCCACATTACCACCACCACCACCACCACCACCACCAACACCACCACCACCACCACCACCACCACCACCACCCCACGAACCCAACAGTCAGGGATCAACCCCGCCACTCAATCAACTCCCCCCCCCCCATCTCCCTCCACACCAATTAATTGATCTGTCTCAACGAGTAAGCCCCCCAATGAGATCACTCAGTCGAACTCGAAGGGCTGTCTGTATAAAGCGGCAATGTTGAATTAAGTTGAGTTTATTTAAACTTTCATAGTCCAATAAAAAAATAAGATTTTCGAAAAAAAACACACACTCATTTTGCTTGCTTCATGGACGTTTATCCGCTTGCAACTACTAAGGACATATCGTTATCAGGACAGGCAAAACACGCGATGGATGAATCGGTAGAGCGCATGCTTCCTTTGTGGAAGGATTGGGGTTTAAATCCCGGTCGAGTCAAACGAATGACGCACAGAATTAATACGTGTCACTTCCTAGCAAGACGCTTGGCATTACTAGGATATTGCAAGGAGTGGTAGGCTCAGTGTCAGGATAATGTGAGTGAGTGGGATGTCAAGTCATGATGCTGGCAGCATGGTCTCCCAGTGGGGCAGCACTATAAAGTCACCTTGAGTGCACACACTGAATGCGCACTGGTACATCTCGGTACCCGTTCTGATATGACGTTAGATGTTCCCAGGACGTAAAACTCCAACAACCCCACACTTACGCACATGCTCACTCACACACACGCTCACTTACATACCCACACCCTCACATACACCCACTCTCCCACCGTCACACACCCTTACGCACCCCATTCCCACACCTTCACTCTCTCAGCCACTCTCACGCCCCTCACACATCGTCACACACCCTCCAATACACACCCAGGTACACTGTTTCATACAGACCCCTCCACACACACACACACACATGCATCCCTCACACACATCCCTCCACACACGCATACACACGCACACTGAACCAACACCTTGTGCGGGGGTCAAGTCGGCGACGGCAAGGTCAGACCAAGGTCAATGGAAGGTCGGTGAGAAGGTCAAGTCGGCGGTGAGCGCCCCGGTTACTCGTGCCAACAGTCACGTGGTCGTCACAGCGGGGTGGAGGGGTGGAGGGGTGGGGTGGGGGTAGTTGTACTGCCCGGGTAGGTGAACCTGGAGCGATGGGACACTTGCTATCCGGACCGCACTTCGTCCACACCTCTCTCTATCTCCTCTCTGCTGGCCTTACTCCTCCTTGATAATGTCTGAAAAGAGTTCCAGGAGGGGAGCCCACCAGCATTTCACTTTCTACTCTTACTCTGTCCGTGTCTTTGGCTCGCCGGCTGGTAACCATAGAGCAAAGAGACATGGTCCTTTGACTAACTCTCCTGATCTCTCTGTCCTATACTCTACCCTTTTTTCTCTCTCCTGGGCTTACTTCTCCCCCTGATCAAGGGAGCTGTTTGCTTGGGTGGGGCCCTGTAGCTTATCGTTTCTCTCGCTTTGTTTTTGTTGCTGGAACCTGCTGGACCCACTTTTACCCGTCGCTTCCTCCTGAACGCTTGCTGCTGTTACTGGATACAAGTGCTCTGCTACCGCCAGACCGGAATGATTCGGGGCAGCCCCAACGATTCATCATTTTGAATGTTGTAAAGACATCCCCAGCTTCTACAACCGTCCCACCTGAAGATAAAAGCTGCATAGTCCGATGAAATATCAAATTTTCAAAACCAAACCAATTATCTAGATTCGATTTGACATATCTAACTGAGATACCGATGCACTTATTCAGCATTTGTTTCTGCATAGAAGGCAATCCTGAGTCAATTTAACAGAACCTGTTACTGCAGAAGTCTATATATATATCTCTCTCCTCCCGCCTGTTCAGTAGCTAGCTCCTAGCGGCTGGTGGCATTTCACAGATTGTGTCTCACGCAATAAGGAGACTCACGGTTCAGTCGATGGTGTGTGCCTGGAGCTGTCGGTCAATGTCTCGTCTTACTAGGCATTGATCGTCTTTGCGATAACAAAAATAGTCAATATAGACCCGCTGTGTTATAATTTATATATGAGGTATACTTTATTATACAAGTATAAGTAGCATATATTCATGTATGATGTATGAAAGTATAACAGCGCGTATACAGGCGTGTATGCGGATGTAAGGTAGAAGGGCTCCGGCTATACTACTTCTTTGATAATTGCCACCATTGTGGTTCCTGGGTTCGAAACCAGGGGTACTCGCGGCGCTGCCTCCGCATACGCCCCTGCCTTGACCAAGGTGCACTGGACTCGTCACTTGCTTGCCAGCTGCACCCAGAGCAACAACCCGTGTGTTATATATGAGGTATACTTTATTATACAAGTATAAGTAGCATGTATTCATGTATGATTTCTGCAAGTATAACATATATGTGGTGTATAATTTATTATAAACATACATGTAATTTAGTATACACGTACAGTAAAACCTCTCTGAATCGACCGTCCTTGGGACCGACTTTAAGTGGTCCATTTAGGGAGGTGGTTGGTTTAGGGAGTTAGAATATGGTTACAATGGTATTGTTTTTACCCAAATAAAGCGATCGATATAGGGGAGTGGTCGATCTGTGGAGGTGGTCGGTTAGAGAGGTTTTACTGTAAAGTGGCCTAGTCCGATAAAAGCATAAACTTTTCAACAGCAAAACACTTGTCTAGATTTGAACCGACATGTCCAAATGTCCAAATACTGGTGCACCTATTAATTATTCGTGGCTAACCAGAAGGGCATACATTTAATAGAACCTGTTACTGTTGAAGTCTATAGACCGATTTCATGTGACGTCAGCATGGGTATTTAGGTCAGTGCGCGCGCTGTTTGGCTGCAGGATGACACACTGCCACAGTGCAAACTCAATGGCTATGAGCAATCTTCATACAGAAAAAGTGTAATATCTCTAAAACCATACCACCAAGACACAAACCGCTTGGAACACATAGAGAAAACATATTCAACAAATAGATTATATTAAAGTTATAGAGTTAGGGTTCTGAATTTCTATTAATTTTGAATAGAACTTACGTTTTGCACTGCGTGTATCGGCAAACTCAGTGCATTGTCAATGGCTGTGAGCAATCTTCATACAGAAAAAGTTAAATATCTCTAAAACCACACCACCTAGACACAAACCGCTTGGAACACATATAGAAAACATATTCAACGAATAGATTATATTTAATTTATAAGGTTAGCGTTCTGCATTTCTATTAATTTTGAATGAAATAAACTGTTTGCACTGCACGTACCGGCAAACTCAGTGGCAGTGTGCATTCGCATACACAATGTTTACAAATATTGAAAGGGGTTATAGGATCAGAATTTGAAAAGCATGCCAAAATTATTTTTTCATTTTTACACTTCAAATATCTCCGAAGTTATTCATTTTAAATCCTAGTTGCTTCAAAGTCATTGTTTGTTGTTGTTTTACGTCCTAGCAACATAAGGTCATATCAGGACGGGTACTGACTCGTGACAGTGCACACTCATAAGGACTTTATAGTGCTGCCCCACTGGGGGACCAGGCCACCAGCACCATGACCTGATATCCCACTCAGTCCCATTATCCTGACACAACAAACCAGTCCTTGGCCGTCCTGATATGACCTTAGATGTTGCTAGGACGTAAAACAACAACAAACAAACAAACCAGTCCTTGGGTCCTAATAATGCCGACCGTTTGGCTAGGAAGCGACAAGTATCAATTTTTAAGTCATTGGTTTGACTCGACCAGGGTTCGAACCCACAATCCCACGATCTACCGACACGGGAGATGGACCCTCTAACCTCAAAGTAAAGTAGGTAGGTTATAACGATGAACTTACTATATTTATCTCAGTAAATTACCAAGCTGAAAACCATGGGACTCTGCAACTTGAATTATTGAGATGACGATTCAGGAGATTGTCCGCGCTGCGTAGTCTAGTGGCTTACTCGCCCTCTATTCGAGTGTTGTCGGTTTCTGCGAGTGGTCGTGCCGGATTAGTTTGTTCAGCGACCACTAGGGGAGTGTGGTTGGGAGTGGGAGGTGCGGTGTGGGTGGGTGTGGCGGTGGGGCGGGGGGGGGGGCGTGTGGGCGGCGCTCTGGCGTGTGGTGCATTGTGGGTAGTCTCACGGGTGAACGCCGGAAGCAACCCACACCCTGAGGACGGCTCGGGTCAAAGGTCAACCCACGCAACCTTGTGTGTGTGTGTGTGTGTGTGTGTGTGTGTGTGTGTGTGTGTGTGTGTGTGTGTGTGTGTGTGTGTGTGTAGGGGGTGACCAACTAGCAAGGGCTGCTGCAAACGGTATTTATTACACACAAGCCAACTACACCGATTTTGTAGGAAGACCACCGATTTTGGCTACTCTCTTCTGATATCACGATTCCATGTGAAAATCTCCGGTTGTTCACTCTCGCCCACCTAAGCAAAAATCAACTATGCAATACGAAAGGCAAAATCCGCTATGTACACAGCAGCTCAAGGTGGCAAGCAGAGCCTAGAAAATGACACATAGACGCACGGTCTGACGCATGGTGCGACTTGTATGAACAAGTGTATAATTTAATAATATTTCCATATTATATATCGTTTGATTATACTATTCCGATTGCCATGCCGCATGTTGGCACACATAAACTGATCTTCCTACTAAACACTTACACTTACACTTATCCTCTTCTGCTTCAGAAAATTAGGCATCAATGCGTGTTAGCCGGTTTGGCCTGTCTAAGTGGGACCTAGTGAAATTATAGTTTTCATGCGGCGAGCGCTGACTGTAGCGGTAATTTACCCAGTGCTTTTCGAGGCGTCCTTTGAAAGAGTTTAAGCTTGGCGATCACCACATCAACTGGTAGTCTGTTCCAAGTGTTCCCGGCTCTTTCAGTGAGGAAATTTTGACGAACTCGCTTGTTAGTCCTGGGTTTGACGATCTTCTTATTATGCCCTCTGGTTATCAGACCGTGTGTTGGCTCGAGTATGATGTACCAGGTTTTGACTGTATATGTATATGTTCCGCTGAGGTGTTTGTAGATCTCAATGAGGCCTGTTAAAATCTTCTTATTTTTGCTCACATAATTTTAGCTCCTGGTATTACTATTAGTGGGTGTTAAAATTTTCCTATTTTGTATCACACAGTGTTGGCATCTCTCGGGTATTATTACAAGACGTAGTAGCGGATGTGGGTTGGTGGTGGGCGTGGCTTGGTGGGATGTGTGGGGGCAGGGGGTGGGGGTGCGGAGGTGTTTAGGTATTAGTTTCCAAGGCAACACTCTGTGTACGAAGCACTGTCAGCCCAAGGTGCGTTCGCACGGACGCTCTGCGGCATTTATGTCGCACGGGGCGCGAAATGCAATTAATATCTGAGATAACCCCCCACCCCCTCATTAAAGGCCCTCGTGGATGGTCTGGTGGCTCATCCCAGAACAGTGCACGACTCCCCGTGCGTATTTAAAGTAGCATAGTCACATGGTTTTAAATTTCTGTTATTTTTTTCTGAGATAAATATATTAAATTGGTCGTTTTAGTCTTTCTGTGATAAATATGTGAAATGTATCGTTATAATCTTTCTGAGATAAATATATGAAATTGATCGTTATAATCTTTCTGAGATAATATATTAAATTGTTCGTTATAATCTTTCTGAGATCAATATATGAAATTGTTTGTTATAATCTTTCTGAGATAAATATATTAAATTGTTCATTATAATCTTTCTGAGATAAATATATGAAATTGATCGTTCTAATCTTTCTGAGATAAATATTAAATTGTTTGTTATAATCTTTCTGAGATAAATATATTGAATTGTTTGTTATAATCTTTCTGAGATAAATATATTAAATTGTTTGTTATAATCTTTCTGAGATAAATATATGAAATTGATCGTTATAATCTTTCTGAGATAAATATATTAAATTGTTCATTATAATCTTTCTGAGATCAATATATGAAATTGTTTGTTATAATCTTTCTGAGATAAATATATTAAATTGTTCGTTATAATCTTTCTGAGATAAATATAAGAAATTGTTCGTTATAATCTTTCTGAGATAAATATATGAAATTGATCGTTCTAATCTTTCTGAGATAAATATTAAATTGTTATAATCTTTCTGAGATAAATATATTGAATTGTTTGTTATAATCTTTCTGAGATAAATATATTAAATTGTTTGTTATAATCTTTCTGAGATAAATATATGAAATTGTTCATTATAATCTTTCTGAGATAGATATATGAAATTGATCATTATAATCTTTCTGAGATAAATATATTAAATTGTTCGTTATAATCTTTGAAATTGATCATTTTAATCTGCGGAAATTGACAATTTGGCACCAATGTCTTGGCTTGATTTCCGCGGTGTTTTCCCCCCGATACCACTTTTATCGTTGATAAAATGATAGTGATACTAGATATGATATCACGGTGTGCGGCGTGATAGGAAGCGAAACATCACGACATCCTAATTGTTGGCAGATCCGCGTGCTAAAAAGAATATTTTAAAACAAAGAGTGGTTAACAACTATATAAAGGCCCGTTTATAGTGTTGATGGCGTGTGACGCGTCAACTTTACGCCGGTTAGCGCCGCGTGACGGCGCGAACCGGCCGGGAGTGCTACGACTGGAACGTCGCCATCAAAGTGTGAATGCTTTGACGCACACGGTCGCTAAGGTCGACCTGTTTTCCAGGGTTCGGGGCTTTTTGCACACGGCACGTGTTTTTGTCGACTCCACTCGCGGTGTTCGATTTGAAATTCTACCAACTCGAGTCGCCCGGGTCGTGTTACTCGAATACGGTCCAAGTGACCTGATCACTTCTGATTGGCTGAACTGCCGTCATGTGGTTTGATTGATTGGTGGTTGCTTTACGCCGTGACGGCACCATAGGCCATATTCACGGCGAGAATTTTTTTTTTTTTATTCAACCATCGCCTTTACATATAGTGTAAAAGCATACAATTTAATATTTAATTGGTGACACTTTTGTTTCTGCCAGATGGCCGACGTGTGGAAGCGCTGACCTTGAAAGTTCAACATATTTGAACTCTGGCCAACGCTTGTGCCGTGTTGCGCCGTCAACACATAAGCATATTCAGCGCTGAAAGGAGAGGGACAACCAGCCACGTTTGAACTCGTGTGAGCCTGGCAAATAGCTGCCTCCCATGGGGGCTACCATTTGCAATCGAAAAGAACAGCTCTGATTGGCTGAGAACAGCTCTCAGTGTCAGCCAATCAGAGCTGTTCTTTTCGATTGCAAATGGCTGCTCCGATTGCAAATGGCAGCCCCCATAGGGGGCCACCATTTGCAATTGAAAAGAACCGCTCTGATTGGCTGAAATTATGGAACGGTCCCATGGAATACGTCCAGTATTGTTTTAGTAGTTTCTTGTTCAGACATAGTTCCACATTTATGTATCTTTTGCACAGATTAAAGTGCTTGAAGTATATTTGAAATTTATCTACATCGACTTCTGTTTAAATGACACAATATCAGTACTTATAGAAAGGGAAACTCATCTTGCAAGGGTATGCTCAATATGGGACAGCGGTCACCAGTTTTTCCTCCTTCCCTCGCTGTGGACCCTTCTCGCCGTCAAGCGTCGACGTAAAGTCGAAGTGGGAACGTTGGCTTGTGCCATGTTCCGCCGTCAAACGCCGTCAAAAGTACAAACGGGCCTTAAGTTAGCCACCCCCCTTCGTAACAGTAACAATAAACATTTCCCTCCTAAACAAAGCACCATACCGGATGGCCGAATGAGTTGAGCATCCGTCTCCCTTTTAGGTAGATCGTGTGATTCGAACCCCCTGGTTCGAACCCTGGTCTAATAAATCCAATGACTTAAAATTGTTTACTTGTTGCTTCCTAGAAAGGCGATTTGACGTCCAATAGCCGATGATAAAAATCAATGTGCTCTAGAGGCGTCGTTAAAGCTGCATAGTCCGATGAAATTCCAAATTTTCAAAACCAAACCAATCGTCTAGATTTGATTTTATGTATCTAACTCAGATACTGATGCACTTATTAAGCATTTGTTTCTGAATAGAAGGCAATACTGAGTCAATTTAACAGAACGTGTTACTGCAGAAGTCTATATCATATATGGTGTTAGAGTTTTGGCAAGCTTGTCAAAACTAATTTTCCATGTTTGCACTCAAAATATCTCAAAAGTTTACCATTTAAAATAAAAGTAGCTTTGAACTAATGTAGTGATCGATCTGATATATTTATGTCAGAAAAATTCAGAAATTCAAAACCATCGGACTATGCAAGTTTAAATAAAACACGCTTTCCTAGCCAGGCGCGAATCATTATTATTAGGGTGGGACAAGGATTGGTTGGCTCATCCCAAATGTGGATGTTGTTTTTGTCTTTGGCCCTTGGCACTATCGTTCTGCCTGTTGTGACGTCATGGCTGTGGTGGACATTGAAGCTAGAATTCCTTACACGCGGTATACGGCATGCGAATGTCGTATATGCGGCGTAGATATATGCCAACCCCCAACATTTATTGGGGTTTTCCCTCCAAATTTGTGAAGGAACAATATTGTTTTCTATGGCAAACGCATCAGCATTCGCATTCGCATGCCGCACCGATGGCTACATGGACCGATTCAGTTACCTCATTCGCATTCGCATTCGGAGGCATGGAATCACACCCATTCACTTAGATGCTTTTCCATTTTTTGTTGCATTCGCATTCGCATTCGCATTCGCATTCGCATTCGCATTCGCATGCCGCATACCGCGTGTAAGGAATGTAGCTTTTATGCTCTTGCACAAGGTGGGATGTGTACGGCGGGCATTGCGAACCGGAGACGTCGTGTTGTGGGGGAGGTGTGTGTGTGGGGGGAGGGGGGGTGATTTGTGAGAGCCTGCACTGACAGCTTGTGTTTACAAAAGTATAAACAAATAAATTATATTTGTTTAAATTATGACAAATTAAGAAAGCCCACAACATAGGCACGCACACATACCCACACACACTCAGAGACAGACACACGCACAGAGAATTACACACACACATACACTAACAGACAGCCACACACACATACATACACACACATACACACATACACACACATACACTCACAGACAGACACACACAGACATACACACACATACACTCACAGTCACAGACACACCATACACACACACATATATATATATAGAATGTATAATTTATTATGCGTTTATAAAAGGGGCGGAGCTCTAGCCTAATAATTATGATTATTAGTATTATTCTTTGCTCGATTGTTATTAGTCCAATCGCTGACTTGCCAGTATTTGCCCCGGTCTTGCCTATGCCAGCACCACCACCGGCCGTTTCCGGCCTGTGCGCTTGCCGGGCTGTCAGTCTCTGCCCCGCTTTCAAACTTTTACCGGTGAGCCTGTATTATGCTTAGCCATGACGCAAATAAAGCGTCCTACCCATCACCTCCTTGTCTCTCTCTTTTTCTCGTAGCCCAACTTTATATATAAATAACAACTAACCGATAAGTGCTAGGTGTACTGGACTCAGTCCAAAACAGATAAACGAGACCGACCTGACTCGGCGCGGCATCCGAATCAGTGGAGTGCAGTCTTTCCATTCCGGAAGGTCAGGATTTTGAAACCCGGCCAAGTCAAACCCATGACTTACCAAATTGATACTTGTCGCTACCTCACCTGGTGCTCAGCATTACTAGGATAGGGCAAGGACTGGTTCGCACACTATTGGGATCCTGTTGCCGAGTTGGAAATTGGGGTCATGGTGCTGGTGGCCTGGTGCTCCTATGGGGCAGCACTGTACAAGTTTCCATGAGTGTGTGCACTGTCACAAGTCGGTACATATCCGGATATGACCTCAGATGTTACCAGGTTGTAAAACCCCAACAAACACCGCCAGACGTGGGGCGGAGTCTCCCTGGTGCAAACTAGTGCCGCCAGGGGCTGGTTTTAGTGGGCTGGAGGTGAATTACTGCTTTCCGTTCACCCAGGTAAAGGAGGTTGGACGAGTGGCGCAAGGCATGTATTTACTAACAAGTCGTTGACGTTTTTCGCAAAAATAAGTCTACATTTCAGTTCACCTTGCTTTATTCCGGACTTTTAATTCTTTTAAAGTTGCATAGTCCGATGGTTTTGAGTTTTTGTCATTTTCCAAGATAAATATATTAGGTTGATCGTTATAATCTACCTTACTCTAGTTTGAAGTAACTTCTTTTTTTTAAATGGCTACTTCTTGATATATTTGAAGTGCAAAATTAATGTTGGCAAGCATACCAACACTCTGACACCATAGGCGTCTGCAGTAACAGGTTGTATCAAATTGCCTCAGTATTTCCTTCTATGTGGTGACAAGTGTTTAATAAGTGCATCAGTATCTAAATGCGCTGTCACACATCACCGGATTGGGGAAATGGAAACAAACCGAACAAAGTCCAACGATATCCAGCAAAGTCTGTTTTGTGTCCGTTGGATATCCATTGCATATCCGTTGATATCCGGTCCAATCCGTTACAAGTTTTGAGCATGCATGCACAAAACTTGTAATGGATTCTGCTGGACTGACCGATGCGGTTATTATCCATTACCGTCCATTCCCCGTCTGTTCCCCGTCCCTTCCTCATCCGTTCCCGTCCGTTCCTGTCCGTTACCCATCCGTTACCCATCCGTTACCTGTCCGTTACCTGTCCGTTCCCCGTCCATTACATAATCGATACATTTCAAGCCCCAATAACACCAGACTAGAATATTCTTTATCCGATTCTGTCCGTTGCTCAATCCGCCATAGTGTGACAGGCACTTAAGTTAGATATGTAAATCAAATCTAGGTAATTGTTTTGGTTTAAAAAATTTGATGTTTTCATCGGATTATGCAGCTTTAAGCAATTTCGACAATCGGTAATATTCTACAGGTGTTTACTACGTTTTTTTAATGTTTTTAAAATTGATTTATTACGTGTAGGGTCTGTGTGTTTTGTTGTCGATTCGTTTGTAATCAGTTGCGTACAAAAGCCGGCCGCAGCACTGACTAACCGGAAAGCCATACACTACAGCGGGGAGTCGACAGAACCGAACAGAAAAAGAGAAACAACAAAACACCAACACCCAAATAAAGAGCACAAAAGAATGGAATAAAGAGAAAGAGATGGACACAGTGAGTGGCCACAGAAGGTGGAGATAAAACAAAAGGTGGATCGTCGAGTCGACGGAAAGGAAATAGTGTACGTTTGAATCTGCTGCCTGAAAGGAATAGTTTTGTTTCGTCTGTGGTTTGTTTACGTCCTAGCAACATCTAAGGTCATATCAGGACGGCTACCCACTTGTGACAGTGCACAGTCATGGCGACTTTATAATGCTGCCCCACTGGGAGACCAGGCCAACAGCATCATGACTTGATATCCCACTCAGTCACATTATCCTGATGCTGAGCCAACCAGTCCTTGCCCTATCCTAATAATGCTGAGCGCCTGGCTAGAAAGCGACAAGTATCAATCTTTAAGTCAGTGGTTTGACTCGACTAGGGTTCGAACCCACGACCCTATTGGTTCGGATCGGAAGGGAGAGTGATACATGGGATGTGGATTGGGGACTGTGTGTGAGGGAGGGGGGGGGGGGGTTGTTATCGGGAATGATGGACAAGTGGCCCGGGTGCTTGTTGATAAACGAGGAGGGCTGGAGGCATGTCACTTGTCAGTCACTGTTGGCTCTCTGGGGGAGGGTTAAGTGAATGGTTATGATTACGGAGAGGTTTCCCTCACACAATGTATGTCACCTGGTTAGTAATACTTGGGGAGTGGACTGCACTAAATTACTAAGTGCGTGAGTGTGTATGTATGTACATATATATATATACACACACAGACACACACACACACACAGAGTAAAACCTCTCTAACCGACCACCTCCACAGATCGACCACTCCCCTATAACGATCGCTTTATTTCGGTCCTAACAATACCAATTTAACCATATTCTAACTCCCTAAACCGACCACCTCCCAAAATGGACCACTTAAAGTCGGTCCCGAGGTCGGTCGATTTAGGGAGGTTGTACTGTATATCTGTGTGTGTATATATATAATATATATATAACCTCTCAAACTGACCACTTCCATAGATCAACCACTCCCATATATCGATCGCTTTATTTGGGTACCAAACAATCACCCATGAAAAAACATTGTTACGATTAAAAAAAACTGCGTTCGCATTCGCATTCACATACTGCATACAGCGTGTAAGGTATGCGCCCTTAAGCCGATCACCTCCGTAAATGGACCATTTAAAGTCAGTACCATGGTAACGTCATATCAGGATAGGTACCGACGACTTGTGCGCACTCAAAGAGCTATTATAATGCTGTCCCCCTTGTGGCAGTGTACGTTCATAGCTACTTTATAGTGCTGCCCCAAGTGGAAGACCAAGCCATTGACACAATGACCCAATTTGCCACTCAGTCATGTTATCCTGACACTCAACTAACCAGTCCTTGCCCTATCCTACTAGTACTAATGTCTAGCGGCAGGCTAGGTAGTGACAAGTATCCATTTAGTAAGTCATCGGGTTGACTCGGCCATGTTTAAAACTCCCGACCTTCCACACGGGAAGTCTGCACTCAGCTGATTCGGCCACAATATCCGGTGGTTGTGTGAGTGAGTCAATGAATAAGTGCTGGTATGTGTGCATGTGTGTGTGTGTGGGCGAGGGTGCAGGTGTAGGTTGTTGGCAAACAACATGTTACCTACTATTTGTTTAGCGAACAGAGCAGCACTTCGGTATGTTTTCTATTCCACACACGTGATTGTTGACAATGGATTTCTTCAGAAGACCCCCCCCCCCCCACCACCACCACCACCACCACCACCGCCACCACCGCCACCGCCACTACCACTACCACCGCCTCCACCGCCGCCACCACCACCACCACCGCCGCCGCCGCCGCCACCACCACCACCACCACCACCGCCACCGCCACCGCCGCCGCCGCCCTTACCACCGCCGCCACCGCCGCCACCACCACCACCAACGCACATTCTTGTGTTAGCAGCTGTTCAAACTGTTCAAAGGAAATCTGTTATGAGAAGGGCATAATTAACAAGACTTATAACAGACCAGATGTGAAAGAGTGTAAAATCGATGTGCAATACCTTTATAAAGCGATAGGTATTAGTCATCAAAGAATCACAGGGCTATACACTCAAACATTATACGTGTAGGCTCAGATATGATGATTATTATTATATATATATATGAATATATATATATTATACATGTAGATATATATTTATATACATTCATCTATATACATACGACCAGACGGGATAGCCGAATGAATTGATCGATCGTCTCCGGTTTCGATTCGCCGTGAATATGGCCTATGCTGCCGTCGTAAAGAAACCGCAAATCAATCAATCAATCAATCAATCCTATTGTGGTAGATCATGGGATTCGAACCCACGTGTTCAAACCCTGGTCGAGTAAAATAATGACTTAAAATGTTGTACTTGTCGTTTAATAGTCAGTCGCTTGGCATTATTACTATTAGGATAGGGCAATGACTGGTTAGCTCAGTGTCAGGATAATGTGACTGGGTGGGGTGTCGGGTCATGGTGCTGGTGGCCTGGTCTCCCAGTGATGCAGTACTTACTATACAGTCGCCCTGAGTATGTGATGTCACAAGTCGGTACCCGTCCTAATATGATCTGAGATCTTGACAGGAGGTAAAATATACCAAAAGTGAGCAGAGTGGCAGTTGGCTCATGGTGTAGAGGAGGCGAGGAGGAGAAAATGCTCACTCGACAGTGAATAACATGGAAGGTAAGGTGGTCCGACTCAGAGAGAAACATTAAGGGGCTGCAGTAATTATATCCACATAATAAATTATATAGTGTATATATATATATGTCATGTATAAGTTAGAATTGTGCGAGTATAAAGGCATGTCAGAGAATGTTCCCTATAGTATCACCCATATGTTGTGTACTACTATATATATAATGTATACGTGCTATATAAGTGATTATGTGAATATAAATAAAGAATATTCCTAATGTTTTCGGTGCTCCTCCTGGGCACCTGCTCATTTCGCAACACCCCTTATTCTCAGCAGGTCCCCCCCCCCCCTCCCCCGTAACCAGGCATTCTCTGCTCCCCTTTCCTGAGAACCGACTCCAACGGTCTCCCTGCCTCACTTCAAATTTTCCTGTATTATATATGTGTGTATACATGAAGGGTATACCTGGATAGTGGACAAGAAGATGAATATATAGATGTGTCAATTTAGAGTACGGGAATTTGTGTGAGGTCATGTACTGTGTGACGTCATTGACGTGGTGATGTCTCAGGTGCTCACTGGAGCTGTTACTTAAAGCTACATTCCTTGCATGCGGTATGCAGCATGCGAATGCGAATGCGGCAAAAAATCGGAAAGCATCTAAGTCAATGGGGGTGATTCCTTACGTCCGAATGCAAATGCAAATGCAAATGCAACTGTGAATGCGGCAACTGAATCGGTCCATGTAGCCATCGGTGCGGCATGCGAGTGCGAATGCTGCTGCGTTTGCCATAGAAAACAGTGTTAGAGAAACCTGACACTATGTGTGGGTGTGGGTGTAGGTGTGGGTGAAAGGACCCAACCCGTTCGCATGCTGCATGCCGCATTCGCATTCGCATGCGGCATACTGCGTGTAAGGAATCCTAGCTTTAGTTGGGGCAGTGTTCTAAGCCAGCCCAGCTGTAACGCTGAACGAACACCAACAGGGGGTGCTGGGTGTGAGGGCGTTACGGTGATTAACGTTACTCTCTTAACGCCGTGATTAGCACCCAATCAACGTGCACCTCCACGTGTACGGGCAGCTGAGCACGTGCCCGCCTCGATCCTGCTTCTCTCTCCCCCCTCTCTCTCCCCCTAAATATAATATGTCACATTGCATGGTGTATAATATATTATGCGAGTATAATATTAAACGCGCAGTAGGGAATTATGCATTATGTATTATATGGTATGTTGTACTTTGTATATATTATATGTGTGCTGCCTCTGTGAAACCAAGCATCATTTGCGTATGGTGAGTGGCTGTGAAACGGCTCGGTGAGGGTGATTTGTATGCAGTAAACACGTGCCGGGCGGGGGTTGGCAGCCCTATGGGGCCCAGCTGTACTATGCAATGTGTCTTACTCGTGGGGCCTGCTTACCAATCAATCAGCGACTGTTTCCTGCACTCGGAGCACCCTCTGTAATGTTCTACCAACAACTAAAGCGGCATGCCACAAACCGGAACAAGGATTACCCACTATGGTGCTGGTTTTGAATAGTTCAATTTTTGTAGGCTGAGAACTGGTGATTCTAGCTGATTTGGTATATATACCTCCGGTCATCTATGTAAAGCTTGTTTTATTTAATGACGTTTCTAGAACGCGTTGATTTTCATATCATCCAAAATGTGTCCAAAATGTGTCCGCTATTGGAGGGCAAACATATAGTCATTCCGACATATTTCTTTGGAGGAAACCCACCACCACCACATAGGCTATGCTTTGCAATAAGTAGCAAGGGGTCTTCTGTATGCACTTTCCCCGATTAGCAGTGAGGGGTCTTTTATATGCACGTTCCCACAGACAGGACAGCACATGCCACAGCCTTTGATGAACCAGTTGTGGACCACTGGTTGGAACGGAAAATAGCCCAAACTGCAGATGGGTCCACTCAGCAGGATTGATCAGATGACCCACACCTTCACAGGTGGGCACTCTACTCCCTGAGCTAGGTCCTACGCCTTTTGGTCATCTATCAACAAAAGTGGCATATTGCCTTATCATTTAGTGTCATGGTGTCATGAGATGGCCGAATGGGTCCGTCTCCTGTTGGTTTTTTTTACATCGTGGAATTCGATCTGGTCGAGTCAAACCAATCACGTAAAAATGTATACCTGTCGCTTCTTAGCCAGGTGCTTGGTATTATTAGGATAGGGCAAGGACTGGTTGGCTCATGGTCAGGATAATGCGACCAACTGGAATATCAGGTCATGGTGTTGGCGGCCTGGTCTCCCAGTGGGGGAACACTATAAAGTTGCCATGGGTGTGCACTGTCACAAGTCGGTAGTAGTCCTGATAAGACCTTAGATGTTGCCACGACGTAAACCTCCAACAACCATATAATAATATATCAGTGGGATGGAGATTGTTTGTGTATCTTGTGTTAGTAAGCGTTGGCTTGTTGGCTCGCCTGCCGTTTTCCATGGATGTGTGTGGTGGTGGGGGTGGTAGTGGTGGAGGTGGTTGTGGTGGTGGTGGTGGTGGTGGTGGTGGTGGTGGTGGTAGCCAGCCCCGGGCTGATATAACTGACTGACTGACTGAGTGTCTGCAAGGTCAGGCAATAGACGAGATCACCATTCCGACTGCGCATGCACTGAAAACGGCGTTAGCAGCAAAGCAAAGGCGTACGGCCATTGAGTTTGCCGATACGCATAGGGTAAAACTTCAATTTTATTCAAAATTAATCAAAATACATAAAGATTTGGCACAAACATGGATGGATGGATGCAATATAATGATATAATGAATGTGTTTAAGACACAACTCTCAATAATTAAGCATTTTGAGCCAAGAAACATACAATTTCAGTCACTTTACAGGCTGATGTTTACATTACCATTGGTGTTTAGACATAGGTTTTCTGTAATTCTTGTTTTAAATATTAAAATGTCAAATGTGTCAACAAAACCTTGTTTCAAAGAAATATATAACCAATGTCTGATTAACCCTACCCATTTCCCAGACGAACAAATGTTATTAATCATAGGATATGGATAAAAACATGAATGAAATGAGTAAAACTGACTGGCTATGGCTCTAACACTAGTCTGAGTGCCTAGATTTTTCTCAATCTAAATGAAGATGGTATAAGATGTGCTGATTATATTGATGTAAATGCAATGCTGGATAAAAGATTAATATCTTAATTTATTATATATATATTTTTTAGTTGGTATTGTCATGGGGGTGATGAAAATGGGAAATATTGCGCCTAGAGCAGGACTCGAACCCACATCTCTTTGCATTCCGGGCCAGTGTGCTAACCATTACACCACCTAGGCTCCCTGATATCAATCCACTACCCACGCCTACCTGTATATGTGGTTACTTGTCTCAGAGGTCTGTGCAGACCACTGCAGTATTCTATGTTTCAAACAAGAGCTAAGATGAGCTGAAACTAGCACATTTCATAACTGCACCCAGTGTATTAGCATGTGCCATGTGCTTCTTGCGGGTTTGTTTTTCTTCCATGCATCCCACAATGCACCACGTGGCTAGAATGGCAATGTAGTCTATTGTGACCGTGACCAACTATGCTCAAACTCGCCATGTACGAATTGCCCATTCCATCTTCTGGTATTGTTGTGCATTATTGTGCATTTGATCTATATCCTCAGCAATTCAAGAATACAGTCATATGACAAAGGTTCCGGAGTCATTGATACATTGGTAATCACTTGGGTCGACACCAATGACAACACATTGGTAGTTGGTGGCTTGGTTTTTTTTTTTTTTAAGTTGCACAGTCCGATGGTTTTGAGTTTCTGCCAATTTCTGAGATAAATATATTAGGTTGACTATTATGATCTAACTTGCTTTAGTTTGAACTCACTTTTATTTTAAATGGCTAACGTTTCAGATATTTGGAGTGCAAATATGCAAATTTAAGTTTGGCATGTTTGCCATAAATCCGAAACCATTGTCTTCTGCAGTAATAAGTTCTATTCAGTTGCCTCAGTATTCCCTTCTATGTGGTGTCAACTGTTTAATAAATGTAACACTATCTAAGTTAGATATTGTTTGTTTGTTGTTTTACGACCTAGCAACATCTAAGTTCATATCCGGACGGAAGGTAGATATAGAGAATCAGATCTAGATGATTGTTTTGGATTTGAAAAATGTATGTTTTCATCGGACGATGCAACTTTAATTTTGTTCATAAATTCATTGATTAAAGCTGCATAGTCCAATGAAATATCAAATTTTCAAAACCAAACCAATTATCTAGATTTGATCCTACATATCTAACTTAGATACTGCTGCACTTATTGCGCATTTGTTTCTGCGTAGAAGGCAATACTGAGTCAATTTAACAGAAGCTGTTACCGCAGAAGTCTATTCTGTCAAAGTTTTGGCAAGCTTGCCACAACTAATTTTCCATGTTTGCACTCGAAATATCTACCATTTAAAATAAAAGTAACTTTGAACTAATGTAAAGTAGATACTAGTGATCGGTCTAATATATTTATCTCAGAATAAATACAGAAACTCAAAACCATCGGACTCTGCAACGTTAAACAGGGGACAATTCACTCCCACCAATTGGTCTTCCTCATCCCAAGTGTACTACCGTAGTGCCAAGTGGCAGGGACAGTACCGGCAAGTGTACTGCTTATGGTGATTTATTTGATACAAACAATGCTTCAAACTGATGGTTTAAAATGGCACGGCCTGTCAAACATGGCACTCAACACATTTGGCAATCCCGTCATGTTTAAGTTAAACAAATTAGAACGCCATCTGAAATATCAGCATATTCACTCTTTTTAACCACAATCCTGGATTTTAAAAAAAAATGTCACATTGTTAGTGCCTGATTTATTGATTGCATGCTTAACTGCATGCTTGATTTAATGCTTGATTGAATCATTGGCTGATTGGTTGAATGATTGGTTGAATGATTGACTGAACGATTGGTTGAATGATCGGTTGCATGATCGGTTGCACGATCGGTTGCATGATCGATTGCATGATCGATTGCATGATTGATTGCATGATTGATTGCATGATTGATTGGTGGTTGTTTTTTGCCGTGCCAGCTGCAAATGTCATCATATACACAGTGAGACACGTCCTGATATCGCCTTAGATGTTGTTATGACATAAAACAATAACAACCAACTAACCAATGAGAGATAGTTTATTGTGTCACATGTCTACGAGCTTTGGGTAAGTAAGTCTATTAAGATAAACATAGCAATGGTATTTAGCAATAGAATTAGAAATGACAATCGACAATAACAACAACCCTCACCATGTCGGCATGGCTCACGCTAGTGAATAAAGGTTTAAAAAAAAACTAAACCACAAGAGTCGACTAGTAGTAACTCCAACTGAAGTCTGGCAAGGGAAAAGGTACGGGTCGAAACTTAGAGTTCTTTTGTATCAAATTTGAAACGTGACCTGTGTGTGTGTGTGATTGTGTGTGTGTGATTGTGCGTGAGAGTATTGTGTGCGTTCGCTTGAATGATACATTGTTGTAACCAATAGATTGGTCATTATATACTAAGACAACATTCAAAGGATTTAAATATAATTGGATTAGTGCTGCCCAGCGGTGAAAACAAGTGTTGAAGCATTTATCCGTTATGAGCAGCGTAAATAAATTCATCACACAAAAAAAAGCAGGGCCGGCTTCTCGTTATGTAATCCTGATATGACCTTAGATGTTGCCAGAACACTAAACTCCAAACTAACAAACTAACCTCGTTCTATAGAACTTAGAAGATGTCCGCGGGTTATTAGAGCTGTGTCAATGGACTGAATGAGATGTGGCTGCGTCAAAGTGAGAGGAAAAAAGAAGGGGGGTGACGGGAGGGGGGGGGTGACGGTGGGGGGGGGGGGTGGCGGGGGGGGATGTGTGCATCGTGACGTTTGTGATCGACACTCTGTGAGGTGTGAAGTACAGGCGTAGTGACGCGCAACATGAAGTCATCACTGCGTCATAAAACACTCCCCGCTCTGCCTGCCCCCCCCCCCTCTTCCCCCTCTCCTCCCATCACTCCCTACCCCCGCTCCGCTAACCCCCACCCGCCCCGGCCCCGCCCGCCCGCCCCGGCCCGGCCCCGGCCCCGGGCCCCGGCCCCGGCCCCCGGCCCCCGGCCCCGGCCCCGCCGGCCCCCGCCCCGCCGCGCCCCGGCCCCGGCCCCGGGCCCCGCCCGCCCCGCCTGGCCCCGCCCGCCCCGCCCCCCCTCGCCTCCGCTCCGCTCCTCTCATCATCCCTCCCCTCTCCCTCTCCTCTCCTCTCCTCTCCCCTCTCTCCTCTCTTGTCATCTCCTCTCCCCTCCTCTCCTCTCCTCTCCTCTCCTCTCCTCTCCTCTCCTCTCCTCTCCGCTCCTCTCCTCTCCTCTCCTCTCCGCTCCTCTCCTCTCCTCTCCTCTCCTCTCCTCTCCCTCCTCTCCCCTACCCTCCTCTCCCCTCCCCTCCCCCCCCTCCCCCTCCCCCTCCCCCTCCCCCCTCCTCCCATCCCCTCCCCTGGGTAGCGTCTTTCGTGCTTCTTATTCTTGTTCTTCATGTTCCGTTTGTTGTTCCTTTTCTTCTCGTTCTTGTTCTTCTAATTCTTCTCTCAATGACTGATACAATTGATACTTGTCGCTTCCTAGCTTGGTGCTCGGCATTAATAGGATAGGGCAAGGACGGCTTAGCATGGTATCAGGATAATGTGACTGAGTGGGATATTGGGTCATGGTACTGGCGGCATGATTTCCCAGTGGGGCAGCACTATAAAGTCGCCAAGGGTACGTACTGTCACAATTCGGTACCCGTCCTGATATGCCCTTAGATGTTGCCAGGATGTAAACCTACAACAACCATTAAGCAACCAACACCCACCACTCTATCTAAATAGTCGCCTAATAAAGGACGTGAGCTGCTCCCCGAGCTCCTCACTGGGGTGGGTGCAGCGCGGGCCCGACGACCCAACTCCTCACCGTGTCTTCTCACACCCATACAAGCGTTACTAAGCAACAGAGAAGTGGTTGGTTACCATGAATATCATCTATGGTATCCGCTTTGTTGTTATCGGTTATTCGTTTTCCTAGTGGTTCCTGTGTTGTTTGTCTGTTTGTGTGTTAAATTTGATGGTTCCTGGCATGGTGGTTTGTTAGTAATAGTAGGGCGTTCCGGTGGTAGTGTTTGTTTGTGAGTGTTAAATTTGGTGGTTCCTAGGGGTGATGTGTTGGTAGGCTGGTGGGTGGTTGAGTGGGTGTTAAATTTGGTGGTTCTTGGGGCGGTTTGTTAGTAGCACGGTGTCCCTGTGAGGTGGTGGGAGGCTGAGTGTCTGTGTGTGTTAATTTTGGTCATTCTTGGGGTGGTTTGTTAGTACCACGGTGCGCTGGGAGGTGGTGGGAGGCTGAGTGCGTGTGTGTTAAATTTGGTGGTTCGTGGGGTGGTTTGTTAGTAGCACGGTTTCCCTGGGAAGTGGTGGGTGGACGGGTGTTCACCTAATTAATCGTGGCCTGCGTAACGAGGCGATGCAGCGCTGTATCTGGTCCAGAGGGGGACCGCACTGCTGCACCATCTAACACCGAAGACCCTATAATACTAAGACGGCTCACTCAGCCTGTACTGTGTAATCAAAATGATCAAACCCACCATCTGGTGTGCTGGCTGTTCTCTTGTTTACACAATTGCTATATGTATAAATGTATATATGAATGTGAAAGATGTGTGATGATGGCGATGATGATGATGATGCTGATGCTGATGATGATGTGTATTTGTTCATAGCAATTTCATATTGATGTGTATTCATACTTGCCTATCTCATGTAGACTATAATTGTATGTGTTTACATGTGAAACACCAACCAGCAGCCGGGCTGATCAAACCCACCACAAGGTGGCACTGCAAAATTTACATTACCATGGGAGAGACAGGGAGTGAGCCGTCTTAGTATAGGGTCTTTGCTAAAGCTAAGGGGGTTGTGGTCGGTGATGGTGATGAGGTTGGTGGTGGTGGTGATGAGGTTGGTGGTGGTGGTGGTGGTGGTGTGTGGGGTTGGTGGACAGGGAGTGAGCCGTCTTAGTATAGGGTCTTTGCTAAAGCTAAGGGGGTTGTGGTCGGTGATGGTGATGAGGTTGGTGGTGGTGGTGATGAGGTTGGTGGTGGTGGTGGTGGTGGTGTGTGGGGTTGGTGGACAGGGAGTGAGCCGTCTTAGTATAGGGTCTTTGCTAAAGCTAAGGGGATTGTGGTCGGTGATGGTGATGAGGTTGGTGGTGGTGGTGATGAGGTTGGTGGTGGTGGTGGTGGTGTGTGGGGTTGGTGGACAGGGAGTGAGCCGTCTTAGTATAGGGTCTTTGCTAAATCTAAGGGGGTTGTGGTCGGTGATGGTGATGAGGTTGGTGGTGGTGGTGTGTGGGTGGTGGTGGTGTGTGGGGGTGGTGGTGTGTGTCTGGGGGTGGGGGACTCCTAATGATATAGCGCAGTTGTTACCGACTACCACTGGATAAACGGAACCGAAGTCTATTTACATGTATACAATGAGCTTCACTTAAGTTAAAGGTGCACAATTCGATAGCTTGTGTCCGTGCTATATTTGTGGATAGATAATTATATCAAATTGATCAGTATACAGTAAAACCTCTCTAAATTGACCGACTATGGGACCGACTTTAGCTCAAATGGTCCATTTAGGGAGGTGGTTGATTGGCTTATGGAGTTTTGTTTAATTGTTACAATAGTATTAGTATTGTATGGGTGATTGTTTGGGACCCAAATAAAACGATCGATATAGGGGAGCGGTCGATCTGTGGAGGTCGCCGGTTAGTTTTTACTGTAGTCTAATTTACTTTGTTTATTTTGCTAATTTTGTTCATTTTGTCTCATTTTGCTCCTTTTGTTCATTTTGCTCCTTTTGTTCGTTTTGCTCCTTTTTGTTCAATTTGTTCATTTTGTTCATTTCGCTCATTTTGTTCATTTTGTTCATTTGGCTCATTTTGTTCATTTTGCTCATTTTGCTCATTTTGCTCATTTTGCTCATTTTGCTCATTTTGCTCATTTTGCTCATTTTGCCCCATTTTGTTTTGAAACATTCGGCTGCTTTATCCATCAGCATGCTGTCTGTTACCTTGGTAACTGAGTAGTCTGCCGGCTCCAAATGGCGTCTGCTCTGGCCGCAGACGACAAGCATCAGGTTTACACTGCTCAGGAAAAGCCTGAATACACATTTACATATATACATATACATATATGTAGACATACATTTATGTAGATATACGTCTGTGTATACATATACATCTGTGTAGATTTACATTTATATGTATAGATATACATCTATGTATACATATACATCTATGTGTAGATATTTACATATGTGTATGCATATCCATACACATACATCTTATAAATGCACATACATGGAAATGCACATATATAAATATATAGTTATGTATATAGATAAGCATCTAAATACACATATAATTAAATAATATATTATATATGCACATACACACATAGATATATACATATACACATACATACACACATTCATATGTAGCCATGTGAGACTAAACTGTCCGTATACAATGGCCTCGCTCCAGTACGTGTTCTCAATATGATAGACCAGTATGGAATGTGAATAGACTGTAGTGTAGAATGTAAAGCGGCTGTCACACAACACCGGATTGGAGTAAACAGAAAGAAACCGAACAAAGGGTGGTGATAGCCCGGTTTGTCCTTACAAGTTTTGAACATGCACAAAACTTGGAATGGATGCCGCCAGATTAACGTCTATGGTTCTTGTCCGGCTTGAGTTTGTTTCGCCCGTTGGCTATCCATTCATGTCCGTTCGTCCAGCGGCCTTTGACCCGATATCGCAACATTTTGACACAGTTTAATACATTTTGATACTTATCACGCTCGAACACCACCGGACTAGACAATTCTGTCCGTTTCTCAATCCGGTGATGTGTGACCTCTACACCCACAAACCAACACCACCAACAAGAGCAACAACAGCAAAATAACAGTAACAATAACAGCAACAATAACAACAGCCAGAGATCCTTCACTCCGATCGGAGGCAATGGCCTAATCAGTAGAGCGCAGGCTTCCCATGTGGAAGGTCGAGAGTTTGAATCCCAGACGAGTCAAACCTATGCCTTACAATTGATACTTTTCCCCACCTAGCCTGGCACTCGGCATTAATAGGATGGTATAAGGGCTGCTTAGCTGAGTGTCAGGATAATGTGACTGAGTGGGATATTGGCTTATGGTGCCAGTGGCCTGGTCTCCCACTGGGGCAGCACTATCAAGTCACCATAAGTGACCACAGTCAATAGTTGGTACCCGTCCTGATATGACCTTAGGTGTTGCTAGGACGTAAAACAAAAACAAACAAATCAACCTTTGCCTGTGCGGGAAGTGAGCCTTAGTTGGTTGTGTACAGGAAAACCAGACAAGACGATGCACGAACACGACGCCAGAGGGCGTGTCTCCCTTCTCACTGGGGGCGTGGCCTCAGTTCAACGTCAGCTGTCCGACGGTGTCATTGGTCCGGGCCAATTGATTGACAGCTGCCACCCTGCCCCGCCGGGATGGCCGGGTGCGACTGATGTGTGACTAGGCTTGTGAGTTTGTGACAAATTGAGCCTGCATTGTGTGGGTGTGTGTAGGTGGGTGTGGGGGTGGAGGGAGGGAGGGAATAGTTGAGTGAATAGTTGCGGCTGAAATCTGCCTGTTTAAAGCTGCATATGTAATTAGCGAATTGGCTCCTTATTTTTCAGGAACAGGGTTAATTAATGCGTCGCATCAAGGGAGATAGACAAAAAAAAAATAGCACGGTTGATTAAATTGTAAAATGTAATGACAAATAATGTGTCTGTTCGGACGTTAACGGCTGGAGCTATGCAGTGTTAGTTAACGCGTGAAGCTGTGGCTTGCCATGTTTATTTAACTCTTTTACAAATATGTCCACAGGTAGACTGTCTCTTTCTATATGTCTCACTCTGTCACTCTCGTTCTCTCTCTCTGGCCCTCTCAGCCCCTCTTTGCCCCTCTCACTGTCTCCCTTTTTCCGTCTCCCTCCCGTCTCTCCCTCCCTCCCTTCCCTCTCTCCCTCCCTCTCTCCCTCCCTCCCTCCCTCCCTCCCCTCTCTGCCTCCGCTCTCTCCCTCCCTCTCTCTCCCTCCCCTCTCTCCCTCCCTCTCTCCCTCCCTCTCTCCCTCCCCTCTCCCTCCCTCTCTCCCTCCCCTCTCTATCTTCCCTCTCCCTTCCTCTCTCTCCTCCCTCTCTCTCCCTCCACTGTCCCTCCCCTCTCCCCCTGTCCCCCGGTCTCCCTCTGCTTCTCTTTCTCTCCCTCTCTCTTTCTCTCCCTCTATCTTTCTCTCCCTGTCTTTTTCTCTCCCTCTCTGTGTCTTTCTATATGTCTCACTCTGTCACTCTCTCTTTCTCCCTCTGGCTCTCTCTTTTCCCTTCTCCCTGTCTCCCTGTTTCCGTCCTCCCTTCCCCTCTCCCTTCCCTTCTCCCTCCCCTCCCTCCCTCCCTCCCTCCCTCTCCCTCCCCTCCTCTTCCCTCCCCTCTCTCCCTCCCCTCTCTCCATCCCCTCTCTCCCTCCCCTCTCTCCCTCCCTTCTCCCCTCCTTTCTCCCGTCCCCTCTCTCCCTCCCTCCCGTCCTCCTCTCCCATCTCTATCCCTGTCCCCCTGTCCCCCTCTGCTTCTCTTTCTCTGTCCTCTTTTTCTCTCCCTCTCTTTCCTCCCTCTCTCTTTCTCTCTCCCTCTTTCTCTCCTCTCTCTCCCTCTCACCTCTCTTCTCTCCGCCCCCCCCCTTCCCTCTCACCTCCCTCTCTCCCTTCCCCTCTCCCCCCCTCTCCCTCCCTCTCCCCATATCTCCCCCTGTTCCCCTCTCTCCCATCTCTCTCCCCATCTCTCTCCTAATCTCTCCCCCCCCCCACCTCTCCCCTTCCCGCACCCCTTCTCTCCCTCCCCCCCCCCCCCCCCCCGTTCCTGACCCTGTTTTATTCAACTGACCCGTAGTATAGCCAAATGAGTTGAGCGCCCACTTCTTGTGTGGGATGTTGTGGGGTTCGAACTCCGGGACAATGAAGGCAATGACTTTCAAATGGACACTTGTCGCCACCTAGTCTGGCTCTCGGCATCACTAGGACAAGACCTGGGGCAGTGGAATGAGGATAACCGATTGGTGGTGATTGAAATTTCCCCTTGCTTAATCACTGAATTTAACCATCAACAAAAATATCTGTTGGTGTGTGCATTCAACACAAATAAATAAACGTGTGGTGTGACTACTGAGTGCAATGTCAACAATAAACAGATGATGGTAACTGCTACCTGATGTAGTGTACCGTTGGATATATCACTTTACTCTGTAAATGAATGTCTGCTGTCACTAAATATAGATCATCTAAGTCTGCTGTCGTCATACATGTCTATTGGAGTTAGATATGTATGCTGCAAGTATCCAAATGTCTACTGTCACAACGTCCTGACACACAGACAGAGACACAGAGGCAGGGACACACACATACAGAGACACAGGCACACATGCACACACATAAAGACACACAGACACACAACACACACACAAACACACAAATACACGCAGACACACACAGAGGCACGGACATACACATACACAGACACACGGGCACATGCACACAGACACACACAGGCTCACATACACACACATAAAGAGATTCACAACCATACACACACACATACATACACAGATACAGACACACACAAAGACACACAAACACTACCATCGGGCAGGCGTCATATAGCACAGTTCATCATTTGTAGTTTTGTACAGCTAGATAACTCGCGTCCTCATGTTAGCTTTAGTCAGGACGTAAAACACTAAACAACAAGCAACAATTGCTAGGTAACTATCCCGCCGTTTAATTAGATAAAGGATTCGGCCCATACGTCCAGTACAGGGGTGAACGGCAACGTAGTCTAGATACTGGCGAAAACTGCTTCAGTATAGAACCGGTAGTGGAACCCCTGGTTCCAGAATCAAATAGCTACTTATACCGGCACAGCATTGATGAATTGAGAGAGAATGCAAAAAGACAAGATGGCGGCGATAAAACGGCGGCGATAAAATGCCGGTGATTTCACTTTTAAATTGCATTAAAGTATATGTTTTATTATATCTTCCAACTCAAGTAGCGGTAAATATGAAGACATACATAAAGAATATATTGTGCTTCTTAAAATAGGAATTTATCACATATCAGCTCAGTTCATTTCCCTGACATGTCAAAATTCTTCGCCACCTTTTATATAGGCTTGTACTGGACGTATGGGGTGAATCTTTTATCTACCGTTTAATATGAGTGAATACCCATAAAAAGCAGACGACATTTGACCGTGACAGACGATACCGGAAGTTGACCAGTGCGCGCATGGGCAATGCGCGGGAACAGGATGTGTGTGCGCGCGCGCGTTATAAAGCCGATATGTAACCGGGCGAGGTGTGGATGCCCCCCCACCCCCCACCCCCTTACACCCCAATTACTCACAGCGCACCTAGCGGGCACTAACTAAGTTAACATGCACCTCACGTGCTGCGGGTTGAATTACATCGTCCGGCCTCCCCTCAACCCGCTCCCGGCCCCGAGTGCTCTTAGTGAATATTACAGGCGATCGGAAACCGCTTCGCTCATTACCCCGCCCCCTGCACCCGCCCACGTGTGTGTACCGGGGTGTGTGGGTGTGTGGGTGGGGAGATGTAAGGCGAGTTGGTGGGTATGTGGGTGTGGTGGGTGGATGAGGTGTGTTTATTGTGTGCGGGAGCGGGGTTTGTGTGCGCGTGTGTGTCGGTTTGTAGGTTGGGTGTGGGGGGGGGGGCGGAGTTTAGCCGACTCGAGGGGGAGCCCACCAGCATTTCACTTTCTAATCTTACTCTGTATGCTGGTCACCATAGAGCAAAGAGATGGACTCCATTCTCATTTTTCTATCCTATACTCAACCCTTTTTTTCCTTCCTGGGCTTACTTCTCCCCCTGATCAAGGTAGTTGTATGCTTGGATGGGGCCCTGTACCTTATCGTTTCTCTCGCTTTGTTCTTGTTGCTGGAACCTGCTGGACCCACCTTTACCCGTCCGTTCCTCCTGAACTCTTGCTGCTGTTGCTGGATATGAGTCCTCTGCTACCACCGGACTGGAGTGATTCAGGGCCGCCGCAACGATTCGTCATTTTGAATGTTGTAAAGACATCCCCAGCTTCTACAACCGTCCCACCTGAAGATTAATCTTCAACCAAAGATACTACGCTCCGTGTCCATCATAGGCTTATAAGGAGGGTCATAATTAATTTCACAAGAGGGGTTAATAACTTTAAACCCAAAAATTGAGCCGTGGAGTATATATTCCCAGTCGGGGTCGGTATTGCCCCTATTAAAGCACTCTGTGAATACACGGCATGGCTTGAATTGAGTGACCGCGCCAGCCACCTGGTGCATGCAACTGCACCTGTCATCTACACATTGTCGTGAGCTCGAAAAATTGGTAGCACTCACATTGTCAGAAAACCTATCGACCGCGCTAACACACAGAGTGCCCTTCACATTGTCAACAGACAACCAAGTACAATTAATACCAATCCAATCCGGCAACCACTGGTCGCTCTACACACAATTAGAGCCCGCCGTGGGCTGAGCAGCCCCCGCTGGCCCCCCCACCCCCACACTCTGCTCTGGTTGTCCGAGTTCATCAACAGGCCAACTGGCTTTAATTACACTTTCAACCAATATTTTGCTGGAATTCAAAGGCAAGGTCGCAAAATTAACAGGTGCGGGAACAACATAATTCAACATGTCAACGGGTGAAGCAGTAATACAATTCAAGGTTTCAACAGCCTTCCCGACCCCCACCACCAGTCCAGCACCGCAAGAACCCCCAATCAGAGGACACACATTATCATCATCCGCACAAGCAAACTCCGGGGCATTCAATGCCCGTCCAGAAGTCAATTACTTGCCAACACACTGGTGTTCCTCCAATGACGCCGATGCGCCGTTCAGTCGCCCTCAGTCCTTATGACCCCCGGTGCGCTTATGGGAACAACTCCCACACTTCGAACACCAGTGTCCATAGGTGCATGTTTTGTTGTCCCTGGTGCAAACACCCTCCTTATTATGACTAAAGCAGGGGCGCTTACCGTGACATGTGAACAATAGCTTCGTTGCACCCCCCATTTTGCCGACACCAGAGCCATTCTTCTCCTTCATATATTCAAGGGCATAATACTTTAGTGAAGCCTCAGAATTATCTGCCGAGAAGGCTGAGAACCCATGCTTTGCTGCACACTTTCATACGGCTATATCTGGCGTGTGCACTATCTGTATACCTATCAGCTTTGGCTTTGCCGGCCATATAGCCAATGTGCTCCACCACTCCCAACACTTCTTTAACCGTTTATCTAATAGCCAAGCACAAGTAGCCTCAATAACTGCATTAGAATTAAGTTTGTGTGTTTCTTTACGGTTTTCTGAATATCGCCTTTGAGACCACTTACTGCGGTTTTGCCTCTCCTGACTCGGTGTACGGGCCTCAGACGACGACGATGAATTACGCTGTCGGCGACTGTCGCATGACGCACTCCAGCTACGCCCACCATGCTTGTGCCTGAGACTCAATGCCTCCATTTCCTCTGCTTGAGCCATCTGATGGGCCTTCAGCACTGTAATGCCTAGTACACACTTACCGTTTGTGTGCACCCACCTACCGTATACGATCTAAAACTGCCCGTTTCGCGCACAAAAATCGCTAGGTGTGCGCTCCCCGCGCACACCTAGCGATTGCGATTCGCGACTAAAAACTCAGTTTTAGGGCTAAAACGGACCGATTGTGATTCACGATTCGAAAAATGAATCGGCCCGTTTTCAGTTTTAAGCGGGTCGGGTCGAGTCGCGAGTTTTAGTGTGCGAATCGTATATGGTAGGTGTGTACCAGGCATTAGTTGCTTGCCGTGCTCCATCTCAGTGATCCTTTCAGCGAGGCACTTAGCATCCCTGCATGCCCTCTCCGTGGCCTCAATCAGCAACCATCCGTCCAACCGGGTCTTGTCTGCACTGTCCCGCCGTCACGCTTTGTGGTGTGGCATATCAGGACCCTTCACGTCCACTGGCACGCCCCCTCCGCCATCACACCCCCTGCCTCACGCACCCACACTCTTCTCAGTTTTTACCGGTGCTACTACTAGTACTAGTGACTGCAAGGTATGTATGTGAATGCGTAGAGCGACGGCTGGCAGACGTTGCACGACAACAAAACTCATTTACTGGCTTCATGTGAGCAGCACCACAAGGTCCACAGAATGCCTGTGACATGCTTGCCAAACTCAATAGTTAGTAATATACCGCGATAACTATACCTCTAGGTGACTGTAGAGTGTTGGGCAATAAGTGTATTCAAAAATAAAATAATATGCATACACTGTTATGTATACGCATTATATATATTATATATATTATATATATTATATATATTATATATCGCCAGGCTGCTCCAACAACATAGAACCATAGAACACATCTTAAGAGCAACCCACTACCCGTAACATATTCTAATAAATTTGCATAAATATTTATTTATTCTACACATCATATATATTATATAGATAGTACATGTATATAATGTACATTACATATATATTACACATAACCGTGACCAAATGAATGCCATCTCAGCAGAACCCCCCCCCCCCCCGCCCCGACCGCACCCAGCTCCATGCTGTGTTCCCGCCGAGCCCCGTTAGGTTGAGACAGACCCTGCTTGCTTAATGGTGGTGTAAGCGGGACTTGAGCCGCCCGTCTCCGTCACCGTCCCGCCCTATTGTGTCCGCCCCGTGTCGGCGCCGCCTCTCACAACCGGAAATCAATTACCGCACTTCCGGTCGCCCTCACGGCTCCGCTAGGGTCGCACCAGGCGACTCTCACTGACTAGCCGTATTCGTCTTCACACACGCATTGTCAATAGTGCCGCGTGCCTGAATCTGAAGGCGTGGCATCGGGTTTCTTTGTTTTGTTTTAATGGGGTTTTATGGCATAGCAACATATATGGTCATACCAGGTATCGATTTGAGACAGTGCACACTTATGTTGAGTTTATAGTGCTGCCCCACTGGGACACCAGGCTGCTGGCACCATGACCCGTTATCTAACACAGTCACATTATCCTAATTTGTTTGTTTGTTGTTGTTTTACGTCCTAGCAACATCTTAGGTCATATCAGGTCTGGTACCGACTTGTGACAGTGCACACTCATGCCGACTTTATTGTGCTGTACCTGGGGCGGTGGCCGAATCGGTAGAGCACAGGCCTCACGTTCGGAAGATCGGGAGTTCGGTTCCCGGTCGAGTCAAACCAATGACTTAAAAATTGATACTTGTCGCTTCCTAGCCTGGTGCTAGGCATTATTAGGATAGGGCAAAGGCTGGTTAGCTTGTTGTCCGGATAATGTGACTGAGTGGGATATTGGGTCAAATCACCATCAGTGCATACTGTCAAAAGTCGGTACCCATCCTGACATGACCTTAGATGTTGCTAGGACGTAAAACAACAACAAACAAAACAAACTATTGTGCTGTCCCACTAGGAGACCAGACCACCAGCACCATGAGCTGCTATCTAACGCAATCGCATTATCCTGATTCTGAGCTAACCAGTCCTTATGCTATCCCAGTAATGTCGACCACCAAGCCAGGTAGAGCGACAAGTACCAAATTATTTTGTAAGTCATTCACTTGGCTTGACCAAGATTCAAGCTCTCAACCTTCCACATGG
This sequence comes from Branchipolynoe longqiensis, assembly GCA_030323885.1. Classification (NCBI taxonomy): domain Eukaryota; kingdom Metazoa; phylum Annelida; class Polychaeta; order Phyllodocida; family Polynoidae; genus Branchipolynoe; species Branchipolynoe longqiensis. The sequence continues at coordinate 4,244,437 of CM059195.1, read as the reverse complement.
GAAGCCTGCGCTCTATTGACCCTGGCTGGACCACCTCGCCGCTAAGGTAGCTGGTATGTGTGTGGTTTTATAAGCAGGTGATTTTTTCTGGTTACCGGACAGAGCATTGTAAATAGAGAAGACACAGGTTTGCATGTAGCATGAAGGGGTCAACAATGGACAAGAAGAAGAAGACAATTGAGCTGGAGTACTATTAGTAGTGTTGAATACTTTTCTATTATGAATGTATATAACTTTGGATATTATATATTCTAAATGAAAAGTCTAAACGACCTGAATTCCCAGCAGGGCAGCACTATAAGTATAAAGTCACCGTGAGTGCGCACTGTCACAAGTCGGTACCCATCCTGATATGACCTTAGATATTGCATAACTTTGGATATATTTTTAATGAAAACTGTTAAACCGCCTGATTTTCATGTGGGACAGCACTCTAAAGTGACCATGAGTGTACACTATCACTGTATCAATATCACAAGTCGGTGCACCTCCTGATATGACCTTAGATGTTGTCAGAATGTAAAACTCCAACTAACCCACCAACCTGTGCCTTTATACGTCACATAAGATTGCTATGACGGAGGGGGGGATGCTTGTTTCGGGGGTAATATTATTCCAATACACCGTTACAAGTCCGGGGCTCCTGGTCGACAACCTCCAACGTGCCTCTGAGGTCTGGGAGGGTGGGGGGGGGGGGGGGGGGGAAGCCCGACTGGACCGTGTTTGATTATACAAGCGGGCTACGCTCGGCGCGCCGGTGCTAAATCTGCCGAGTCACGATGATGGCGACAGCAGACCGGAAGTAAATGACTGCAGATTGCAAGCAGCCGTTAGTACGGACGGATGGGCAGGGCGCTGTAAGCATAACACCACAGGGCCTGCACTGGTGGTCTTCATAATAGTAACATTGTTTTTAATGTTATTTATTTATTATATTTATTTATTATTTTATTATTTTATTTTATTTATTTAATTCATTTTTTAAATTTATTTTGTTCATTTGTTCATTCATTTACTTTAGTATTTTATGTCATGCCCATTCTTTGTTTGATTAATTAAATTAAGCTAATTTAGTATTTTATTCATTCGTCTCTTCTCATATTCTTGTTTGATTAATTCATCTATCCTTTTAATAGACTACATGACGGTTCCAGCGGCGCGGTGCATTGTGGGATGTGTCAGAGCAAAACAACAACCCCCAGAAGAACATGGCACATGCTAATACAATGGGTGCAGCTATGAAATGTGCTAGTTTCAGCTCATCTTAGCTCTTGTTTGAAACATAGAATACCAACTAAAAAAATATACATATAATAAATTAAGATATTAATCTTTTATCCAGCATTGCATTTACATCAATATAATCAGGACATCTTATGCCATGTGCATTTAGATTTAGACAAATCTAGGCACTCAGACTAGTGTTAGAGCCATAGCCAGAGTCAGTTTGACTTATTTTATTCATGTTTTTATTTATATCCTATGGTTAATGACATATGTAGAAATAGAAAATGAGTAGGGTTAATCAGATATTGGTTATATATTTCTTTGAAACAAGTTTCTGTTGAGACATTTGACATTTTAATATTTAGAACAAGAATTACTTCTGGCTAATCAATGGTGATGTAAACATCAGCCTGTAAAGTGACTGAAATTGTATGTTTCTTAGCTCAAAATGCTTAATTATGGAGAGTTGTGTCTTAATCATATTCATTATATTATTATATTGCATCCTTCCGTCCATTTTTGTGCCAAATTGTTATGTATTTCTATTTATTTTGAATAATATGCCAGTTTTGCCCTACATGCATCGGCAAACTCAATGGCCGTACGCCGTACTCAATGCATTGGCAATGGCAGTGAGCAATCTCCATACAGAAAAAGTAAAATATTGATAAAACCACACCACCTAGCCACAAACCCCTTGGAACACATATAGAAAACAGGTTTATCAAAAAGATTATATTAAAATAATATGGTTAGGGTTTGGGATTTCTATTAATTTTCAATAAAACTGAAGTTTTTCACTGCACGTATTGGCAAACTCAATGGCCCTACGCCTTTGCTTTGCTCCCAACGCCGTTTTCAGCGCATGCGCAGTCGGAACCGTGATGTAGTCTATTTCTTCTTCAATCATTGACTTGTTTTTTAATTAAATTTTATCATTCTTTAATTCATTAAATTAATCTCTCACCTTTATTCATTTCTTATATTTAACAAAAAAAAATCATTCATCCATCCTTTTATATACTCATATTTTATTTATTGGTCATTTATTTAGTCATTAATTTAGTTATTCTTTATTTATCCATTCAATTATTCTGTTGTTCTTTTGATTTATTCATTTATTCATTTATTCATTTCTTCTCATGGGCTTTCTATTAGTTATCCTTTTATTTATATTTTATTTATTTCTTCTGTAATCTTTTATTTAATTTATATTTCCATCTATTTTATTTTATTATTCATTCATTCATTCATTCATTCATTCCCTTTTTCTCTATAGAATTTCGCCATGGGTTACTGTAGTTACACTGGCACCGTTTCCTTCCAAAATATTCCGATTTAATGCATTGGTGGGGGAATGCAAATGTTCTATTACTGATCGAGTATACGTGACCAGGTGCATGTATGTGTATATGTAGGTGCTGGTGGTGCCTGAGTGAGATGTAAATAGACATAGTGGTGCTGGCAGGGCTGTGTGTAAGGGGCACTCAGAGCCTACCCCCTCCCCCCTCTGCTAAGCAGTATCACCACACTCAGGCTCAAGGCAGGTGGGAGCCACACAGCTTGGTGGTGGTGAGCAGATCACTGGTAACCATGGGGACCAGGAATGCTGGATCCCTATTGGTAGAGCTAAGAATGCTTGTTTCCCATTGGGGGAATAGGGTGGGGTGATACTCTATACTGAACCCATGTTCCATATAAATAATAAACCAGCTGGCTTGACTATCTCTCTTCTTTCACACTTCATACTCTTCCTTTCTCTTTGTCTGTATTGATTTCACTATAGCCTGCCTACACAACCACAGATTTGAGCCGTACACTTTACATACTGGTGACCACAACGAGTGGTAAATCTATTAGTTGGAGGAAGGATTCAACTTTACTTCATGGAGACCTAGTCTTTACATCCTGACATGCTATTTTCAATGTGGGCTAACCGCTGGAGGGTATGTAAGTAGCTGGGTGTGTTGGTGGGTGTGTGGGTGTGTAAGTAGGTAGGTGTGTGTCGGTGTGTGAGTGGTAGCGCATGGACCAGGACGCCCCCCTGGCAGTGTGTAATCGTGGCGCCCACTGCGGCAATTTATGGAACTAAAAGATGCATGCTGCAGAGTGGGGGGTAGATTATTGCAGTGGTTATCACACTCAGGCACCAGGCTGCATTTGGACATCCCGAGGCCGAGCGACGAGTGCCAGGTGGAGGAAGAGGAGGATGAAAAGGAGGGGGGGGGCGGAATGGGAGGGGGGAGGACAGGAGGGGCATGGGCGGAAGGGGAGGGGAAATGTGAGAGGGAAGGGAATGGGAGGGAGAAGGGACGAGGGGGAATATAGTTATCGCAGAAAATGACAGATACTCAAAAAGCATCGGATTATGAAACTGGGCCCGAAATAATTGTCAGTGAAAAACACAACTATAAATTAGTAGAATCAATTAGGGGAATGAGTAGTTACAAGCGAAGCAATTATTCAGGGTGTCACTTATGTTCCATATAATGTATTATGTGAGTATAATTGTTGATCATTTCCTGTTTACTTATGCAGTTTCTAGACGATGTTCTATGGTAACAGTAAGCAGTGAATTTAATTTCAGTCAACGGCTAGTATTTAGAATATTAGACAATTGAACTTAATTGAACCTAATTGAACCTAATTGAACCTAATTGATAGTCGATTATGGCTGCTGTTTGTGGTAAGAACGTGTCTTTATGTCTTGTTTTGTTTTCTTCCTCAGGTGAGCTCCCTATGACTGACGCCCACTGCCAGGTTTACCAGCATACTCCAGAACTGAGAAGATCAACGTATTTTCTATCTGATTATCATGTTGTATTAAATATATAGTAACTTTCTATTTAAGTACAATCCATTTGTATTATGGCTGTGTTTAGTCAATATTCCTCATCATTGATGTAAAGTCAAACAACTGTTTAAAAACAGGTTATCTTTAATTGACTCGCGCTCCCTTGTGCTACACCGTAGAAGGTCATGAATGGTGCCACAAGAAGCGCAATGACCTCAGCTATCTATGTATATAGGTTTGCTCTGCGTAAAAGAAGTCAGCGAAAGCAAATTCTGCTATTTGAATTCTTTTTAAGTTTAGCATTTCACTGACTATCAGTATCACCAATGCAAAGTGGAACTCAACTTGTTGTTTTGAAAAGCCCGAATTATGTCATGTTAATGGAATGGGCTTGTTTGTGTGTGTGTGGGGGGGGTGATTAAGTTGATTGTATTGCCTGTTGTGGTGTGCTAACTCCTGTGGGTATGCGGGTATTGCAGTACCTACCTGCTAAAATACCTCAGGGAGTTTGACGCCCCTGCCTTGCAAAGTTATAAACCACTGCCTTGTGGTGTACTGGTACTTGATAGAACCAAAGGCTAAGGGAGCAAACCCTAACAGAAAACCATGCTTCCGAGGCAGCATTAAGGGCGGTGATGAATGGAACTCCCAACATCTCCCGACCAGCCACTGCAGGGACAAATAGTTTGCACCTGTCTTGACGTGTTCTTGCCGGTGTGAAACCTCTATTTGCTCCCCGAGAGAGTGCTGCTAGTAACTTGCAAAAGCCAACAGCACTTCAACACTTTGCAAGCAGCTTTTATGAAATGCACAACCGCACAAAATAGCGGCGGTTAAGAAATAAAAGCAGTCTTTGTCGCATTCCGACCGACAGCATGATGATGATGATGATGGTGTACTAACATAAATAGGTTTTCTTTGAGGGCAGAGAGGAAATTCGGGGGGGGGGTATGCTGATTTTATTGTATGTTGTGTTTTACTAACAGAAATGGGTCTGTTGGTGGGGGGAGAGAGGACATTCTCTGATGGGGTATATTATGCTGATTTTATTGCATGTTAGTGTTACGTTGTACTAACAGAAAGAAATTCGTCTTGTTGGTGGGGAGGGGCGAGATTCTGGGTGGGGCACATTATGCTGATTTTATTGTCTGTAGTGTTATGATATACTAAGCGAAATATGTGTTTTTTTTATATTCAACTTAATAATAATTGTAGAGTCAATTTGCATCAAATGAGTTATGATTATGGTGCATTCCCTAGGGATATGAATAGTGGTAACACCATATCGGTGCCACTGCACTTGCGTGTCCTTGACCTTTGTGTGTGTTTACACTAATAATAGGCCTACAACCTGACTTGTTGTTTCCCACCTGCTCAACACACACATACACACACACACAAACACACACACATACACACAGACATACACATACACAGTCGTGGGTTCAAACCCTGGTCGAGTCAAACCAATGACTTAAAAATGTATACTTGTCACTTCCTAGCTCGGCATTATGAGGATAGGGCAAGGACTGGTTGGCTCAGGGTCAGGATAATGTGACTGAGTGGGATATCAGGTCATGGTGCTGGCGGCCTGGTCTTCCAGTGGGGCAGCGCTATAAAGTCGCCATGAGTGTGCACTGTAGCAAGTCGGTACCCATCCTGATATGACCTTGGATGTTGCAAGGACGTAAAACAACAAACAAACAAAAAACTGATACACACTCATACACACACATACACACATACACACACATACACATATACACACATATACACACACATACACACACACATACACACACATACACACACCCGTACACACACACACACACACAAGAGAACCACTTTTCCAGCATATATTTCACCTGTGTGCAAGACCTAAGTATACCGGATCTGGGCGTTTTGGTAGATCATGGGATTCGAACTCAGGGGTTTGAACCCTGGTCGAGTCAAACCAATGACTTAAAGATTGATACTTGTCGCCTCCTAGGCAGTTGCTCGGCATTAATAGGATCGGGCAAGGACTGGTTATCCCAGTGTCAGAATAATGTGACTGAGTGGGAGGGATATCGGGGTCATGGTGGTGGCAGCCTGGTCTCCTAGTGGGGCAGCACTATAAAGTCGCAATCAGTGCACACTGTCACAAGTCGGTACCCGTCCTGATATGACTTTAGATGTTGCCAGGACGTAAAACTCCATTCATCAAGAACAACACTGCTGACCGGTGATGCTGCAACTGAGACTGGAACGCACACTTCCGGTGTGGGGTGCATCTTGAAGTCCCTCATTTTGTGTTTGCTTGAAAATGCAGGATGATACTATTGGTGTTTCACACACCACAAACACGCGCACACACACACACACTCACACATAGCAACGCTTACAGTGACCAGTAAACCCGGGTGAAATACATGTGTGACGTCATGCATTTTGACGCATAGCAAACAAATGCGTTGAAATTTATTCATATTTATTTACCTGACATTACAAATTATAACCATCATATGTATCTCAGAAAATGACAGAAACTAAAAAGAACTATCTCACTATGCACCTTTAACAATGTGCACTCCAGCTGCACTCAACCGATCCTCCCCCTGATATGACCTTAGATGTTGCCAGGACATAAAACAACAAAAACAACCAATCCTCCCATGACCTCCTGTAAAGTGCCCTACACAGTAACACGAAACCACCACCAGGTGCCCACTGTGCGTGTGCGTGTGCGTGTGCGTGTGCGTGTGCGTGTGGTTGGCAGGCCCTGTGCAATGCGCAGATCTACAAGGCTGCATTGCGTGACGTCACAGTTGCCGTCGTTTGATGTAAGACGCGATATGATAGGCTGGCCTGCCTGTACGCTATATCCCACTTTACAGTCAACCTGATAGGTTCTCACAGCAACGCCGGCCAATTGCTTCTCCACCCACTCTACTCTCAGCCATTTAGTGTGGGTGTGGGTGTGGGTGTGGGTGTGGGTGTGGGTGTGGGTGTAGGTGGGGTGGGGGTGAGAAGGAGTTAGGTTTCCTTTCCCTTCTACTGTATAATGGTTGGTTGGTTGTTGGAGTTTTACACCCTGACAACATCTGAGGTCATATCAGGACAGGAACCGACTTGTGACAGTGCACACTCATGGTGACTTTATACTGCTGCCCCGCTAGGAAATCAGGCTGCCGGCACCATGACCTGATATCCCACTCAGGCACATTATCCTGACACTGAGCTAACCAGTCCTTGTCCTATTCTATTAGTATTATTATTAATGCCGAGCACCAGACTAGGAAGCGACAAGTAGCAATTTTATAAGTCATTTGTTTGACTCGACCGGGAACTGAACTCCTCGACCGGGAACTGAACTCCTGATCTCTCGCACGCGAGGTCTGCGCTCTACCGATTTGGCCACCGTGCCTGGTACTGTTTAATGTATTTATGTCTATTTATAGGTTAGGGGAGTTTGGTTACCGGAGTACATCACAGGAGTGGAATGGAGTTGATTAGCATGTTCCTTGGACTGTTGCCAAGTTTTGGGGAGTAAGGGTAGGAGGCTTATTAATGAATGAGGAAACGACGTGTTCTCTCTGCCAGTTCAGGTTGAATATCCGATTAGATCAGCTATGCTTCCTGTTATACATGCATCCACAGCGTAGTCATCCGAATCTGTCATATTCAACATGTACAATATCCTGGTCATGGGACCAGAGGCATCAACGAGGTAGATTCAGCAAACTATATAGTGCTCAACATGTATCCTGGTCACGGTAACAAATGTATCCATGGGGTAGATTCAGCTAAGTATATAGTGCTCAACATTGTATCCTGGTCAATATATATATATATTATGGATACGCACATCATCATCATCATGCTGTCGGTCGCGATGTGACAAAGACTTCATTACTTGACTGCCGCTCTCCATTTAGCTCTCTGCTTTGAGAGTGATGTCCATGAGTCGGTCTTAATGTCTACGATACGCACACACGCATATATATGGGAATGCTTTAAGTGCCTGTCACACCTTACCGGATTGAGTACCGGACACCATCGGACAAAGAATTGTCTAGTCCGGTGCTCTCCGGTGATAAAACATATCGAAATGTACCGAAATGGAGCGTAATTGGGTCAATTGCCGCCGGGCGACCGGATAAGTACCATACATGTACCGAACGAGAACCAGACGAGAACCAGACATGTAACGGATGGGTGCCGGATGGGTACTGGACATGTACCGGACAAACCGGACACCAACGGATGGGTACCGGACATGTACGGATGGGTACCGGACATACCGGTCACCAACCGGACACGTCAGTCCGGCGGTGTCCGGTAGAAGTTTTGTGCATGTTCAAAACTTGTACCGGACACCACCAGACACTGCCGGATGGGTACCGGGCATGTACCGGACATTGCCGTATTTCACCGGACAGTGTCCGGTGCCCCAGTCCGGTAAGGTGTGACTGGGCCTTGAGTTGGAATGCAGCTACAACCAATCACTGGTTAGCTACCCGTCCGGCTGTGCTTGAGTACCAAGTCTTAGAGCGCGGAGTGTGGTGTCGCCGCCAGGCGGTGTGACAGTGGCCGAGTGGCGACGGCGTGTCATGAGATAAATGAGGCATCAGACGGTACACTCGTAGTGCTGGCCCGGAGCCACCAGGGGGCTGACGCAGTGGGCAGCCACCCGGCTTGATCCTAGCGGCGTAGGATGGAGAATTATTGCAGTGTGAATCTGCCGCCTCCATCACCGCCATCACCACCCACACCCACCACCTACACAAACAGCCACCACAGCTACCATTGCGACCACCACACATCATCACCACCACCAGCACCACACTGCTGTCACCACCACCACTACAACCACCACCCAGCCCAGCACCCCACTCACACTACCACACCACCAGTGCCACCACCACCACTACAAGCACCACCAAGCCCAGCACCCCACTCAGACCACCACACCACCACACCACCATTGCCACCACCACCACTGCCACCACCACCACTGCCACCACCACCACTACAACCACCACCAAGCCCAGCACCCCACTCACGCCACCCCACTCACGCCACCACACCACCACTGCCACCACCACCACTACAACCACCACCCAGCCCAGCACCCCACTCACGCCACCACACCACCACTGCCACCACCACCACTGCCACCACCACCACTACAACCACCACCAAGCCCAGCACCCCACTCACGCCACCCCACTCACGCCACCACACCACCACTGCCACCACCACCACTACAACCACCACCCAGACCAGCACCCCACTCACGCCACCACACCACCACTGCCACCACCACCACTACAACCACCACCAAGCCCAGCACCCCACCCGCACGACTGCCATCACACCAACAACACAAGCACCACTACTAGTCCTACTATCACTATCACCACCACTAATAGTAATACCACCACCACTAGTACTACTACTTCTACTCCCGTCCTGATATGACTTTAGATGTTGCCAGGGCGTAAAACTCCAACAACCAACCAACTAACTACTACTAGTAGTACTACTACTACCACCACCACCACCACCACCACCACCACCACACCACCACACCACCACACCACCATCACCATTACCACGACCACGACCACCACTACCACCACCACCACTACCACCACTACCACTACTACCACCACCACTACCAGTACCACCATCACCACCACCACCACCACCACCACCACCACTACCACCACCACTACCACCACCACCACCATCACCATCACCACTACCACCACCACTACCACCATCACTACTACCACCACTCTACCACCACCACCAAACCAACCCCCACCACCACCACCACCACCACCACCACTACCACTACCACCACTACCACCACCACTATTACCACAACCACTATCACCACCACCACTACCACCAGAACCACTACTACCACCACCACCACTACTACCACCACCACTATCACCACCACCACTATCACCACCACCACCACTACTACTACCACCACCACTACCACCCTCACTAACACCACCACTACCACCACTACTACCACCACCACTACCACCACCACTACCACCACCACCACCACTGCCATCTCATCACCACCACCACCAACCACCACACACACACAAACAAACTCACCAATACAAATGCAATGCCTTTAATTCTTGATTGCTTTCAGCAGTGTGTCAATAGTTATCCCTGCTTCTAGTTGGCAGCAAGTATCGTGCTATATTACGTTAAAGTTCCTTTAATTCTTGATTGCTTTCAGCAGTGTGTGAATAGTTATCCCTGCTTCTAGTTGGCAGCAAGTATCGTGCTATATTACGTTAAAGTTCCTTTAATTCTTGATTGCTTTCAGCAGTGTGAGAATAGTTATCCCTGCTTCTAGTTGGCAGCAAGTATCGTGCTATATTACGTTAAAGTTCCTTTAATTCTTGATTGCTTTCAGCAGTGTGTGAATAGTTATCCCTGCTTCTAGTTGGCAGCGAGTATCGTGCTATATTACGTTAAAGTTCCTTTAATTCTTGATTGCTTTCAGCAGTGTGTGAATAGTTATCCCTGCTTCTAGTTGGCAGCGAGTATCGTGCTATATTATGTTAAAGTTGCATAGTTCGATGCTTCTGAGGTTCTGTCATTTTCTGAGATAAATATATTTGATTGATCGTTATAATCAACATTGCTTTAGTCTGAAGTAAATTTATTTAACTTTAGAGATATTTGAAGCGCAAACATGCTAAATTAATTCTGGCAAGCATGTCAAAACTCTTGACACCATAGGCTACTGCAGTAACAGGTTCTATTAAATTGCCTCAGTGTTCCCTATGCAAGTTCTATGTGGCGACTAATGCTTAATAAGTGCACCAGTATCTAACTTATATATGTCAAATAAAATCTAGATATTTGTTTTGGTTTTGAAAATGTGATGTTTTCATCGGACTATGCAGCTTTAAGAGTTGAGAAGAATTGCTTACACAGGGCAGAGTCAAAGTGACAGATACATATCATCAAATTGTCTGATGTGTGACCGTGTGCCAACAATTTAAAAGAAAAACTAAGTAGCCTGCGAGACCTTTCCAAATATAACAGATGAACAAATTAGAGAATTGCCAAGGACAGCTCGATTGTATCACCTCTTGTAACTGTTGTTCCCTGTCTCATGATATAATTATAAATGCTACCGTCTTTTGACACATTGTAGTTTCTGGACGAGAAAAATCCCCGGTCTGATCAAATAGATTTGACTCACTTTTTGCCTTCTCAGCTGACACGGTGTAAAGTCAACATCAATCAATCATCACTCCTCTAAAGTTCACCGGGTGAGGTGGCCGAATCGGCAGAGCGCAGGCCTCGCGTGCGGGAGATCGGGAGTGCGGTTCCCGGTCGATTCAAACCAATGGCTTATAAAATTGATACTTGTCGCTTCCTAGCCTGTCGCTCAGCATTAATAGGATATGGCGTGGACTGGCCAGTGTCAGGATAATGTGACTGAGTGGGATATTGGATCATGGTGCTGGTGCCCTGATTCCCCAGTGGGGCAGCACTATAAAGTCACAATTAGTGTGCACTTTCACAAGTCGGCACCTTAGATGATGTGAGGACATACAAATCCAACAACCAACGAACCAACCAGCAAGGTTTGTGACCTGTGCGTAGTACATGTAGTACCTTTTTTTCCCCCTCATCGGTTTCATAGTCGAATTTTGTTCAGTTTTATTTAACACTTCATTTCTCATAACCACACATATGTCGTAAGCAGAGTCTGCACTGACATCTCAGCCAAGCAGCCACATAGGCGTGGATAGGTAATTGCATCAGGGAGCCTGGGTAGTGTAATGGTTCATATACTAACAAGGGGTTTGGGTTGCAATTCTGCTCTAGGTGCAATATTTCCCATTTTCATCACTCCTACGACACATTGATTGATTGATTGATTGATTGATTGATTGATTGGTGGTTGCTTTATGCCGTGTCGGCAGCAAGCCCGATACATTTTACCGACCTAATGGATTTTAGACTACCAAAGCACATAGACATGGTATGAGTGCGACTGTCCTTGGGTGACGTTGTAATTTATACCCAGCGGTGGAAATCCAAATTGGCGGGGCTGGGGCATGTGATTGCATTGTGCTTTGTTTCTGCTAAATATGAAAGATTAAAAGTTTACCACTATACATGCATTTATTTCTTAGTAGTCGCCACCAGTGACCACCTATTTTCTTAAATCAACCCAAGTGATACAAGAAAACAAAGAAGCTACATCACACAAAGAAAACAAAGAAGCTTCATCACACAAAAAGAAGTTCCATCACGTCCGAACCGATACAGTGTGGATAATCACACCTGTGATGCTCCCAGAGGTGTGATCAGTAGTGGCTTCAGGTCAATTAATGCCAGTCTCAACTTGTATTCCCCCCTAAGGTCTTTCTGATGGATTTATGTCGATGGTCGTTTGCCCATAGTGTGGAAGGAGCATCATGATGGTGGCTTTAAAAAAAAAAACACCCAAAAAAATTGGCCGGATCAGGCTCCAGAGTAGATGAGAGATATGCTCCAGGAGAGAACAAATGTTCGAACACTGCGCTCCACAGTCTCCAGCCAGTTAGCAGTTCCTCGGAGCAGGCTCAAAGGCATTGGGGATCGTGCTTTTAATATTGCTGCACCGAGACTGTGGAATGCTCTGCCAGGATATATCACAGATTGTAAATCTGTCGGTGCTTTTAACTAGGTGAAATTTATTTTCCTGTATATTTGTTTGTTATGTAAAGTGCCTGAGAATGGCTTGCTGGATCAGGCGCTATATAAATGTTTTATTTTATTTTTTTTGTATCCTGTTGGCTGATTGATGTTGGGCTAATGTGTGAGTGGAGATAAGGGTCATCCAAAGATTTCAACATTTTCATGGTACAACGCGTATGACATGGGAAAGGAGGTTGCCAGTCAAGTATGACTTTTATCGTTCGATAAAATGTTAATATTGTTCTGTGAACTGTGTTTGTTTTTATATATATTATTATTAGTTGATTAAAGTTGCATTGTCCGATGAAATACATTTTTTCCCAAACCAAAACACTCACCTACATTTGATTCTATATATCCAACTTAGATATTGGCGCATTAACTAATGATTTGGGACAACGTATACAAAATAATCAGTGAATTTACTACCTCGTCCCTCTGGACGTCTACTTTGAGAAACCCATGAGACAGGGAGCCCATTGACCAATTAGGTCAATCTCGTGACCTGAATAGTCTTGCCCTCATTCCCAGTACGACATATGGCTGTAGTCAGGTTGCATGACATACAATGACTAATTATATTGGCTCATAATAATTGTGAATAACTAAAATTGTTTTGGTCACGTTACTGCTCCTTTAAGTATGTGGACAAGTAGATGATGGTGAGGGGGGTGGGGTTTTATATCCTAGCAATTGTTTGTGTCAAAGTGTACTCATGACAGCTTTATAGTACTGCCCCATTGTGATACGCTTCTGCCACCATCATAAATACAATGTCACACTGAGCCAACCCATCTTTCCCATATCCTATTTATGCTAATGTCAGTTGATGGGGTTCTACGTCCTGGCAACATCTAAGTTCATATCAGGTCGGGCTTGGCAATGCGTCACATATAATACTTTGATAGTGACACAGGCCATTGTCTAAGCCTTTTCGTTGACTTTGGCACTGAAAAATGCCCTCCCGTGTTGGGAGTGGACTCTGTTTAGCAAACCAGTAAACCACCTCTAGACTTGATATGATGGACAAACCGACAAGAGCGCTGGCTTCCTGTGCGAAAGGTCATGAGTTTGAAACTCAGCCAAGTCAAAGAAATGACTTGATATTTGTCACTACCTATCCTGGCGCTAGGCACTTCTAGGATAGGGCATGGACTGGTTAGTTAGGACAAAGGATGAATGTGACTGCGTGAGAAATGAGGTCATGATGCCGGCTGCCTGGTCTCCCAGTGAGGCAGCACTGTAGTCACCATAAGTGCACACTGTCGCAAGTTGGTAGCAGGCCTGATATGTCCGTCCTGGCAACATCTAAGGTCATATCAGGACGGGTACTGACTTGTGACAGTGCACACTCATGGCAACTTTATAGTGTTGCCCCACTGGGTGACCAAGCCTCCAGCACCATGAGCTGATATCCCACTCAGTCACGTTATCCTGACACTCAGCCAACCCGTCCTTGCCCTATCCTAATAATGTACAATGTACCTTAGATGTTTCTGAGGGCGTAAAACAACAAACGAACAAACACCCTGAGATGTTGCCAGGATGTAAAACCCCAACACACAAACCAGCAACGCACAAACCAGCAACGCTAACATATTAACCAATGAGATTGCAAGGTGGTGAAGCGTTGATTGGTTAATGTAATTGCAGTGATCACCTAATGTGTGAGTAAGTAGCGTTTGTGTAACACGCATCACTCTAATGCGACATCTTCTACTCACTGCTTTATAATGGAACCGGTGGATGAGGGTCATTTTTATGTTTGGCTTAGTTTCTGTTTTTAGACTAATAGGCCTATTTCATATGACGTCAGCATAGGTAATTAGGTCAGTGTACGCACAGCTTGGCTGCAGGACAAAATACGGTCACAGTGCGAACTCAATGGCAGTGAGCAATCTTCATACAGAAAAAGTTAAATATCTCTAAAACCGCACAACTTAGAAACAAACCACCTGGCAAATAAACAGATCAAATGTTTAACAAACAGATTATATTAAAGTTATATGCTTAGTCTTTGGCATTTCTATTAATTTTGAATAAAACTGATATCTTGCACTGCGCATATCGGCAAACTCAATGGCAGTGAGCCTTCATTCTGCAGCCAAGGTGCACACACTAAAGCCGTGTTTACACGGGAGAGTTAAATCGCTTCATATAAATCGCCTTGCCTAGTTCGCCTCACATTCGCTGTGTAAACGCGACTCTGAGGCGGATTAGGGCTGATTCGCTTCATATGATTCACTTTCTGTAAAGCACCTTGCGAGGTGGTTTATATGAAGCGATTCAGCTGGTTCCCGGGCGGCGATAGTGTAAAATAGTGGTGCTCGCCGGCTACAAGCTCAGGTGTAACGTTCGCTGGTGCCCGGCAGTGTTAGGGACCGATTAGACCGAAATCTATTGAATGCGATCATATTTAACAGAATTACATACTCAAATAATGAAATTTAATTAAATTAACCTTAAATTCCAAGCGATATTAACCTAGAAGCTACATCGGCGTCGAATCGACGCGTGTAAACTAAACAAATAGCAGTGCTCACTGGCTACAAGCGCACCACTAAGGCTGCTGGTTCCCGGTCACCGACAGACTTTCAAACTCGCTTGTGTAAACGCGCCACTAATTCGCTTCATATGAATCGATTTGCCTAATTCGCTTCACAATTGCCCATGTAAAGACGGCTATACATGATGTTTATAAACATTGAAAGGGGTCTATAGGGTAATTATTATTTTGACGCTGTTATATGCAGATGTTTGGCCTCCATTTTGACACTATTTATTTATATTATATGCATCACTTTGGAAAATAGCGTTTGAATGTGCTGTTTAAATAGAAACATTTTGACTCATTATATGCAGCTCTTGTAAAAAAAAACTCTGTTTGATTGCTGGTGAAATAGACACATTTTGACTCAATCTTTATATGCATCTCTTGTAAAAACTCTGTTTGATTGCTGGTGAAATAGACACATTTTGAGTCAATCTTTATATGCATCTCTTGTAAAGACACTGTTTGATTGCTGTTGAAATATACACATTTTGACTCAATCTTTATATGCATTTCTTTGGAGAACACCGTCCGACTGTGCTGTTGAAATTGAAACATTCAAACAAACACACTCTATAGAAGTAATTTTATTTCTTACTTATTTTCTTAAGCTGATCTTTATTGAATTACTATTGAATTCATATATTGTTTTAATACTTTATTGACTTATTAGTTAAATGAATATATATGTGATTCATGTTCGTTATGAATTCATGTATGCATTGACTTATTGTTAATTTTAGTCTTCATGGAATTCATCTAGGATTTATTTAAGTAAATTCATAGACCTTCGCATTATTGTTGAATTCAGTATATTGACTCTTGGAATTCGTATTACATTACTATTCACATTGAATTATTATAATATTCACTTTTAAGTATTTATTGAAATATTATTGGATTCACGTAGTGTTTAATTAATTATTATTGAATTTTTAATGACCTAGTTTGAACTTATAATAGAATTATTAGTGAATTAGAATTGAATTTTTCAGTTATTATTGAATTATATTGGAACGTTGTTGAATCGTTGAATTATTATTGTATCATTATTGGATCCATAGTAAATCACTATTGAATCAGTATTGGATCATTAGTGACTCTTTACTGCATTGCTATTGAACTTATATCGTTTTAGAAACGTCTCTTCACGAAACTATTATTAAAGTAGCCATGACCGTTATTCGGTTATTATTGAATAACACATTAAATTTGTTTTGATTGAATTCACATAGCCTTATTCATCTCACATATCTGGAGTGAGAAGCGGTGTGCACTGAATCAGTCTCCGGGGAGAGGCCATACTCACCAACCATCAGCTATCAGTCACCATCGGACCGGCTCTGACTGGGGCAGGGACCGGCTTAAGTATTGCACACTCTCTGGTATTACACCACCCTCTCCGGTACTCCGAGTACACGGGATGTTAACCCTCCACCTCCCGGGGCCGGACAGCGGGGTGCTGGCGGTGTGTGTGTGTGGGGGGGGGGGGGAGAGAGAGAGAGAGAGAGAGTGAGAGAGAGAGAGAGAGAGAGAGAGAGAGAGAGAGGGCGCGGAAAGGAGGTGGTTAATATGACGACTAGACCAGACACTGCACCGCCCTCGACCAGCTCGAGGAAGTGTTATCACACTATTACCGAGCGGGAGTGTCAGTAATGGGCGGCAATTACGTTGTCGTCTGCTGTCACTAATAATGTCGTCTGCTCTCTGTATCTATCGCGTGGTTGAATAGCATTAGCAGGTCGGCAGCGTTCACTGAAGGTATTCTGTATTAGTGAAATGAATAGTCTGTCAATACGGCGGTGTTCTCTCTGTTGGTTAGAATGTCAGACATTTTTCTAGGTCAGACTCCAAATTAAAGTAATGTAGATTGAAGTAGGTGGTTTGGATCCCTATACCATCACCTCTGCCAATTTGGATTTCCACCGCTGTGTATCACACAGCGGAAGTTGTCGAAGGCCAGTTGCTCTCATACCATGTCTATGTGGGGTGTTAAAAATCCCTTGGGTCGGTAAAAATGTAGGCTATGGACAAACTGTCTAATGGTGAAAACAAGACTATTCAGACGTAACCATGACAGGCAGTATAAATAAGCATAAAGGAAAATGGTGGCATATCTGCTTTAAGGGTATTGCTTTAAGACACGAGATGCTCTATGGGGATTCTTTCTACTCTCACAAGTGTGAAAGTTTGGTTTACTTAACGACGCCTCTAGAATGCCTTGATTTTTCTCATCGGCTATTGGACATCAAACATATGGTCATTCTGACATATTTCTTTGAAGGAAACCTGCTGCCGCCACATAGGCTACTCTTTCCGATAAGCAGCAAGGGGTCTTTTATATGCACTTTCCCACAGACAGGACAGCACATACCACAGTCTTTGATGAACCAGTTGTGGATCACTGGTTTTTTGTTGCTTTTTTTCTTGAAGATTTATGCTGCCTGTTATGGATAAGTCTGAATAGACTTGTTTTCACCATTAAACAGTTTATCGATAGAAAGCCTGAGCCTACACTTTTACCGACCCAAGGGATTTTTAACCTCCCACACCACATAGACATGGTATGAGAGCAACAGGCCTTTGATGACGCTGTAAGTTATACTCAGTGGTGGAAATCCAAATTTGCAGTGGGGGCATGGGGTATTGAACCACCGACCTTCAGATTAGGAGTCCGACCTAGAAAAAAGTCAGAAACTCTAACCACTCCGCCACAGAGAACACATGGTTGGAATGTAAAAACTAAAATAGCCCGAATTGCAAATGTGTCCACTGAGCCGGATCGATCGGATGATCCAAACCTTCACAGGTGTACACACTACAGCGTGAGCTACGATTGTTTGTTTGGGTCTTGTTGTTTTACGTCCTAGCAACATCTAAGGTCATCTCAGGACGTGTACCGACTTGTGACAGTGCACACTCATGGCGACTGTAAAGAGTAGCCTATGTGGCGGCAGCGGGTTTCCTCCAAAGAAATATGTCAGAATGACCATATGTTTGACATCCAATAGCTGATGATAGAGCGAAAAGATCAATGCGCTCTAGAGGGGTCATTAAATAAAGCAAGCTTCAAACAAGCTTCCCACCCTAATATGACGTGAGACCTGGCGAAGTCGATATATGCAAAGGCTTACACTTGCCATTGAGACACATTGCATCCATTCAATCCCGCTTCATTTAGATGTAAAGCGACAAGGAAACCCACCAGCAACCTAGACAAGGTGAGTCACAGGCTACAGTAACCTAGACAAGGCGAGTCACAGGCTACAGTAACCTAGAGAAGGCGAGTCACATGCTACAGTAACCTAGACAAGGCGACTCACAGGCTACAGTAACCTAGACAAGGCGAGTCACAGGCTACAGTAACCTAGACAAGGCTAGTCACAGGCTACACTAACCTAGACAAGGCGACTCACAGGCTACAGTAACCTAGACAAGGCGAGTCACAGGCTACAGTAACCTAGACAAGGCTAGTCACAGGCTACACTAACCTAGACAAGGCGAGTCACAGGCTTCAGTAACCTAGACAAGGCGAGTCAAAGGCTACAGTAACCTAGATAAGGCGAGTTACATGCTACAGTAACCTAGACAAGGCGAGTCACAGGCTACAGTAAACTAGACAAGGCGAGTCACATGATACAGTAACCTAGACAAGGCGAGTCACAGGCTACAGTAACCTAAACAAGGCGAGTCACAGGCTACAGTAACTTAGATAAGGCGAGTCACAGGCTACAGTAAAATAGACAAGGCGAGTCACAGGCTACAGTAAACTAGACAAGGCAAGTCACAGGCTACAGTAACTTAGATAAGGTGAGTCACAGGCTACAGAAACCTAGACAAGGCGAGTCACAGGCTACAGTAACCTAGACAAGGCGAGTCACAGGCTATCGCATGGCCCTTCTTTTATTACACGACAACCAGGGCAGTGATGCCACCACTTTTGTTGTCTGTGTATATGTTGGTTTTGTTGTTGTTGTCTTTGTGTGTTTTTTTTCTCTCTAGTAATTTTTTTCCTTTCCCCGGGGTCTGGCCTCCCCGCTGGGAATGGAGACTGACGGCGGGAGGTCGGGAACAGACAGCCGGGGTAAGGGGGCGGGAGACCCGGGTATAGACAGCCGGGGGAGGGCGGGGACAGACAGCCAGGGGAGGTGGGCGGGAGGCCCGGGGACAGACATCCGGGGGGGGGGGGGGGGGGGGGAGGGGGAGGCCCGGGGTATAGACAGCCAGGGGAGGGGGCGGGAGGCCCGGAGACAAAAGGTAGGGAAGGGAGGGAAGTTGGACGGAGGAAGGGGGAGGAGGGAGGGAGGGAAGGGGGGTCAACCGGCCATCTTCAGATTGTATATGTTGGTTGGTTGTTGGAGTTTTATGTCCGGCAACATATAAGGTCATCTCAAGACTGGTACTAACTTGTGACAGTGCACACTCATGACAGCTTTATAGTGTGGCCCCACTGGGAAATCAGGTCGCCAGCACCATGACCGGATATCCCACTCAGTCACATTATCCTTGGACTGAGCTAAGCAGCACTTGCCCTATCGTATTAATAACGCCAAGCACCAGGCTAGGAAGCGACAAGCATCAATTTAATAAGTCATTGGTGTGACGCGACCGCATCTCATCTCCCGCGTGCGACTCCCACACTCTACCCATTCGGCCACGGCGCCCGGTATATAAGTGAGATGACAGATAATAGACTAACTACAACACGGTTCCAGCGGTGCGGTGCATTGTGGGATGGGTCAGAGCAAAACAACCCCCCTAAAAGCACATGGCACATGCTAATACACTGGGTGCAGCTATGAAATGTGCTAGTTTCAGCTCATCTCAGCTCTTGTTTGAAACATAGAATACTAACTAAAAATATATATATAATAAATTAAGATATTAATCTTTTATCCAGCATTGCATTTACATCAATATAATCAGCACATCTTATGCCATGTGCATTTAGATTTAGAAAGATCTAGGCACTCAGACTAGTGTTAGAGCCACATCCAGAGTACTCAATGCATTGTCAATGGCAGTGAGTAATCTCCATGCAGAAAAAGTAAAATATTGATAAAACGTGATGGAACACATATAGACAACAGATTTAACAAAAAGATTATATTAAATTGATATGGTTAGGGTTTGGGATTTCTATTAATTTGGAATAAAACTGACGTTTTTCAATGCGCGTATAGGCAAACTCAATGGCCGTACGCCTTTGCTTTGCTCCCATGGCCGTTTTCAGTGCATGCGCAGTCGGAACCGTGATGTAGTCTATTGTATGCACATATATATGTGGGGTGGACACGTGAGGCAGAGCCAGGATAGAAGAATTGGCCAGGTGGCAGCACCAGGCGAGACAGGAGGATCTCAGCAGTCACTTGAGTAGCTGAGTGATATTAGTTGTGAGGTGTCATTTGGTGTCAACTAAAGGGTAATCAGTAGACGGATAATTATACTTGTATAATTGCTTATACAATACATATGTTATTTTTTTTAAAGGTGGGATAATATGCAAATCGAGGTAACACTCGATAGCACTAAACTTGCCCTTCAGTGACTGGGCATTGCGTGTGTCGATTTGTTGACACTACGCGCCCCTCCACTGACAGTCACCTCATCCATCTCTAGTCGTGCTGAGCAGCTCGGAGCGGCTTAGAGCAGCTCACGGAGAGCAGCTCAGCCACCCCGAGCACCTCCCCCACCCCACCCCCCACCCGCAGCCTACGTGTGTCCGCAGTCGCTAGGCATCCGTCGCGACCTCTACCGGCGCGCAGGTGTGTGTGGGAGGGGAGGTATAGAAAGGGAGACATTGGGGGAAGAGGGAGTAGGGGGTGGGGAAGGTGGGCGTGGACGATGCGTGGATTG
>CM059195.1:4082036-4222792 GCA_030323885.1 Branchipolynoe longqiensis | reverse complement strand
CATAAGGCAGTGTTGGCTACCCTAACAGATATTGTTCCTGTGGCTAATAGGATGCAGAGTGAAAATAAGTTCTCGTCTTTGGCTAAGAAAATGGACAAAGGCATTGCAGTACTAGCGGCGGCAGGTAATTACCTGTCGTATCGAAGATATGAAAATGTCTTCAAGTCAGTTTGCACAGATGCTGGCAAAGAAGTGGCTCGCTCTAAGAAGGTAACCGATAATGAGGGGAAGGAGTTTACGCTTTATCTGCTCAGAGCCAATAAAAGGGAAACCTTAGATAACACCAAAGATTTTTGGCGGTCAACTACAATACCTCTATAAAGAGGTAGAGACTGCAGCCAAGAGTGGCAAAAACATGGATGGCAAGAAGAAACAGGAAGTTCCTCGTTTCAAAAAAGTCACGAGGGGATTTTCGTCCACGACGGTTCACCAGAGGAACCAGACCGAGTTCAAACTTCGGTCAAGGGTTTCGGGGCCGGGGCGCTCGCCCAGGCTGGACCGACAACACCGCACGGCCAATAGGCCGAGGGTTCAACTCGTCGAGACCTTTCCCCAGGGGCGGGTCCAAGTAGAGGTCCAAACACAAACTTTACAAGTCCCTGAAGCCTCTAAAAACACACAAACTGTAAGCAACTTTGTGGCTGGTAATATTAGTAATCATATTTCTGAGTGGCACAAAATTACTAGTGACCAAGAAATTTTAAAAATAGTTAGGGGTGTTCAAATTCCCTTTACACAAATTCCTGTACAAAGTATAATACCTTTTCCATATAACATTCAACCAGTTGAACGAGACGCACTAACTAAACAGGTACATAAATTCTTTGAGAAAGGAATTATACAAAAAGTGACACACTGTTCAGGACAGTTTATTTCAAACATTTTCTCGAGACCGAAGCCTAATGGTGATGTTCGAATGATCCTGGATTTAACAATCCTTAATAAAAGGGTGGAATATCGACATTTTAAAATGTTCTCTCTAGATACGGCACGAGATCTGATTACACCAGATGCGTGGATGGCTAGTGTTGATTTACAGGATGCATATTATACGCTTCCCATAATGGAACAATACCGAAAATTTCTTCGATTTATTTGGGATAACCAACTCTATGAGTTTACCTGCATGCCGAATGGCTTAGCTTGTGCGCCACGTTTATTTACTAAATTGCTTAAACCTGTTTTCTCGGTAATGGCGAGGAAGGGTCACATAATGTTTCCATACATAGATGATTCTTTTATTATAGCATCAACACAAATTGGTTGTGTGAATGCAGTTTTGGATTTATGTGCATTACTCACTAAATTGGGGTTTTATGTACATCAACAAAAGTCAGTGTTTAAACCAACAAAACAACTCAAATGTTTAGGGTTTATTCTGGATACACAGTCCCTTACAGTGTCGATAACAGAACAAAAACTAATTAAGTTTATGACTACAGCGACTCAGCTTATTAAGTTATCAAAGCCAAAAATTAGACAGGTTGCTGTTTATTGGCATAATGACCTCATATGCACCTGCTGTGTTATATGGGAAGGCCCATATTAAGTCGCTAGAAATAGATAAAAATTTAGCGTTAACACGAACTAAAGGCAATTTTGAGCGAAAGATGTTTATTTCGCAAGAAGGGTTACAGGATATTGGATGGTGGATGCAACATATAGCAAGTTCACCAAATCCAATCCGCATGGCGGAACCTAATACAGTAATTACTACTGATGCTTCGTTAGAAGGTTGGGGAGCTCATCGAGATGGGGTCACAACAGGAGGTAGATGGCTTGATGATGAAAAATCAGACTATATTAATGCACTAGAATTGCGTGCTATTTATCTGGGCTTACGTAGTTTAGTAAAGATAAATAAATCACAGGTTAGAATACTAACTGATAATACTACTGCCATGGCATATATTCGTAACATGGGTGGAACCAAATCAAAGTCTTGCAATCAGTTATCTAAACTGATTTGGAACTGGGCACAGGCTCAACAAGTCTGGCTGACTGTAGCGCATATTCCAGGGTCACAAAATACACTTGCAGATTATAAAAGTAGAAATTTCCATGACCATTTAGAGTGGTCTCTCTCTACACCTTTGTTTAACTTCGTTTGTGAAAAATGGGGTACACCTGAAGTTGACTTATTTGCATCACGAAATAATAACAAGTTACCCTGTTATGTTTCTTGGCATCCTGAACCGGATGCTTGGAAAGTAGATGCGTTTGCTATTACCTGGGAAAATAATTATTTTTATATTTTCCCACCATTTAGCATTATCAGCCGAGTAGTGAGAAAAATCGGCTTGGAAGGGACACATGCGATACTGGTGGTGCCCGATTGGGACACGCAACCTTGGCTGCCAGCAGTTTCACAACTGGCAAAAGATCGTATACGATTCCCAAGAAAACTCGGGAATCTGACGCACCACGGACCGCTAGTGGTTCACGGCGACGTGTCAACGACGCCCCTATTGGCATTCCTTTTCTAAGGAAGCAGCTACAGCAATTTGGATTGGACAGAATTACTGAGGATAGGATAGTATCGGATGCCTGGAGGCCAGGAACTGTCAAAATGTATACAACCTATTTAAAGAAATGGGGTGTACATTGTTTGTTAATGAAAGTTAAGCCAACAAATCCAAAGATTTCACAAGTAGCTCGGTTTCTTCGTTCTCTAGAGGATGAAGGACTTTCCTTTGGATCGATTAATGCGGCGAGGTGTGCGTTATCAATTATATTACCTAGAATTGATGGCGAAACAGTTGGAAAACATTATGTTATTTGTTATTTACTTCGTTCAATTTATCAAAGGAATCCTCCAAAACCAAAGTATAGTCGGTTTTGGGATGTTTCTATAGTATTTAAGTTGTTTCAGGCTTGGCCTCACAACTCGTGGTTAGATATAAAACAGTTAGGTTTTAAGGTCGCGGTCCTGTTATTGTTAGTAACCGGACACAGAGGACAGACGATTGTTGCTTTATCCTTAACTGGATTAGAAATAGACAAGCAACAAGCTACGTTTGATTTAGAAAAATTGCTTAAATCGAACACGTTAGGTGACCCTTTATCAACGGTTCACTTAGACTGTTTTCCGAATGATCGGAAATTATGTGTTGTGTCGGCCATACGGGCTTATATATACAAGACAAAGGATTTACGTGCATCACAACAACTATTAGTGAGCTTTATAAAGCCACATAAGGCGATTTCACGAGACACACTTGCCAGATGGACAATTACGGTGTTGAAATTGGCTGGAGTGGATACGAGTAAATACTCTTCCCACTCAACTAGAGGAGCCATGGTCTCCAAGGCACGGGTGCTTGGTATTTCTGTGAAAAGAATACTAGCGCATGCAGGCTGGAAGACGGCTAAGTCGTTTGCAAAACATTATAATAAACGACTAGAAAAGCCTACCGGCGTTGCAAAGCGTCTTCTCGCCAACTAACAAGAATAGGTGAGAACAAAAATTTAGAATGTTATAATAATAAGAAAGAATGATATTAAGGATAAAAATGAATTATGTAAAGGTCTCCCTAGCCTGAGGCTAGCCTGAGGCTGTTTACCGAGGTAAAATAGTATAGTTATACGAGTCTTACCTTGGTACAGATGATGGATAACTGTTGTTTTACCGAGGTATAAGCCTCGGATAGATGTGGGCTAGGGCCCTCCCGCCACACCCTGCCACATCTATTCCGTTGGTGTACCTTTTCGGTAAAGTAATAGTATCCATTGTTTGAAGTCATTTTTATCCTCAATAAGTAGGTTAAGATTGCTGGTACCGGACGTGCTTACCTCTCTCCCTAGCCCACATCTATCCGAGGCTTATACCTCGGTAAAACAACAGTTATCCATCATCTGTACCAAGGTAAGACTCGTATAACTATACTATATATATGCATACATATATATACACACATATACATACACACATACATATACATACACATAGTCATACATACACACATACATATACATACACACATATACATGCACACATACATATACATGAATTATACATATCTACTATTATGCATACATATACACACCTACATAAGCATGTAGATAAATATACATACATATACATACATATACACACATACATACATATACATCCATATATCTACATACAGACATACAGACATACACATATATACACACACATAGACATACATATAGATGCACATACACATACAGACACATATATACCTACATATGCATATACCTACTACATAGACACATATTGACAGAGACCAGGCTGTATATAAATGAGTAACATACACTACACTCTGCCTGTTTACCCGGTGCATTCTCCATTGATCCGCACACACGGCGGCAACACGTGATACCATAATGAATGCCGATTGACGCTGCCCGCCGCCAATGTGAGCCCTGCCGTAGAACAGGCAGCACATGTCACTGCACTTAGCGCGCACAATCAATAAGCACGCGTTATACAGCCTCGTGTAATTAGCACGGGCAGGGATAGATAAAAGATTCACCCTGTACTTGTAGTACACGGGTGAACGACAACGTAGTGTAAATACGGGCGAAAATAGCTTTAGTGTGGAACAGGAAGTAGAATGCCCGCCTCCAGTATCAAATGGGTACTTATATCGGCACAGAGTTGGTGAAATGGGAGAGAATGCAAAAAAAGCCCAAAATGGTGGACATAGAACACTGTCGATTTCACCTTTAAATTCTATTAAACTATATCTTTTATTATATTTTTCAACTCAAAGGTAGCAGGGAAATATGAAGACAGATATAAAGAATATGTTGCTTCTTAGATTCGAAATTTAGGCTGTCATTTTATTTCCCCACTTTTTCAACAGCTTTTATATAGGGCTGGTATTCACCCATGTACTGCGAATGCAGGGTGAATCCTTTATCTAGAGGAGGGAGTGTGGGTGTGAGACTGAATGTGTGGGTATGTGTGTGTGGTTGTGGTTCTGTCTGTAGTTGTGGTGGTGACAGTGTATGTGGTTGTAGTCATACTGTATGTGGTTGTGGTGGCACTGTATGTGGTTGTGGTGACAGTGTCTGTGGTTGTGGTGGTACTGTATGTGGTTGTGGTGACAGTGTCTGTGGTTGTGGTGACAGTGTCTGTGGTTGTGGTGACAGTGTATGTGGTTGTGGTGGTACTGTATGTGGTTGTGGTGACAGTGTCTGTGGTTGTGGTGACAGTGTCTGTGGTTGTGGTGGTACTGTATGTGGTTGTGGTGACAGTGTCTGGTTGTGGTGGTACTGTATGTGCTTGTGCTGACAGTGTCTATGGATGTGGTGGTGACAGTGTCTGTGGTTGTGCTGACAGTGTCTGTGGGTGTGGTGACTGTCTGTGGTTGTGCTGACAGTGTATGTGGTTGTGGTGATATTGTATGTGCTTGTAGTGACAGTGTCTATGGATGTGATTGTGTCTGTAACAGTTGTGATGTTATTAAAGGAGGAATGGAACGGTTCGGGTCAGGGGTAGATAGATGGTGTTGATAAGTGGGCGCCCAAGAGCTGGCTGGTTGCCTGTCGGTGCAGCTGCTGGGCTGCCCCCCCCCCCCTGCCCCCCACCACCCCGCCCTACCCCCGCCCCGCCGACAGGCATTCAGAATTGATTATTTGTGTGAGCAATGAAAGCTGCCTGAACCCTGCATCATCGGCATGTTAGTGGTCCAACTGGTGACTGACGAAGGCACTGACACATTCACATCACCACCACCAGCACCTGGTGAGAGGCACGCCACTTAACAGGGTGTAGAGGGGGGGGGGGGGGGGGAGGGGAGGGGGGGGGGGGGGGGGGGGGGGGGGGGGGGGGGGGGGGGGGGTGGGGGGGGGGGGGGAGGGGGGGGGAGGGGGGGGGGGGGGGGGGGGGGGGGGGGGGGGGGGGGGGAGGAGGGGAGGGGCGGGGAGGGGGGAAAGGGTATGGGAGAAGGGGGAGGGGAGGGGGGAGGGAAGAGGAAAATGAGGGGGAGAGGGAAAGGAGGGGGAGAGGGAAATGAGGGGGAGGGGAGGGGAGAGAGGAGAGCGAGAGGAGAGAGGTGCATGAGTGTGAATGTTTGGGAGTAAATCACTAAATCAAAGTAAATGTGTGTGGCTGGAGTATTTAGTGTGTGAGTGTCATCGTGTGTATGTCTATGTGTGTGCATGCATGTCAGTGCGAGTATGCATGTCAGTGCGAGCATGCATGTCACTGTCAGTGCGAGTGCGAGTGAGTGTGACTGAGTGTGTGCTAGTGTGAGTGTTAGTGAATGCTAGTGTGAGTGCGAGTGTGAGTGTGTTGAGCCTGGCACGTGTGTGCTAGGTCATGTGAGTGCACTACCTGGCATGTGTGAGTGTATGTGTGTGTGTATTTGTGCGTAGGTGTGTGAGCGTGATTGCGCATGTGTGCAGCGTGTGGCGTCGCACTTACTGCGCTCCGATGTGCGTGTTGGGGATTGTTCCCATTGTTGTCGGTCTCGCCCCGCGTACACCCGGCGTACAACCCCCCTTTGGTGGCGTGGATCACCAGGTTGTGGCAGACACTGGCTGCTGATTCAATGCTTGCCGCATTGTGATGCCGCCCCTATGACGTGTTGACATCAAACACATCACATTACTACTGATTATTGGGGTTACTCCCGCAGCTCTCATCAGGCTGGCCGGCGCTAATCCACACACTGCATCGCCCGTCATTAACCTGCGTGCAGAAGGAGGGGCTTCCGATCCGGATGAGCCGGGCGGTGTGCTAATCCCCCCCCCCCACACACACACACACACTCACACACTCACGGCCCGCCCGCTAAGACCCGGTGTTAATATGCATGAGGTGGGGGGGGGGGGGGGGGGGGGGGGGCGTTTTACCACGGCGTGGCGCCGCTCCTCCTGCGGCTCGGGAACAGATGTGTGAACTGATTGTGGGAGGGGAGGAGAAGCTGCGGGTGGTCATGGCACTTCGCGTGCTACGGGGGTAGGCGGAGGTGGGGGGGGGGGGGGGGGGAGTGGGGGGGGGGGAGGGGAGGGGAGGGGAGGGGAGGGGAGGGAAGGGGAGAGGGGGGGGAGGGGGGGGAGGGGGGAGGGGGAGGGAGAGGAGAGGGGAGGAGAATGGAGGGGAAGGGAGGGGAGGGAAGGGAGGGGAGGAGGAGGGGGTAGGGGGAGGAAGGAGGGAGGGGGAGAGCGGGGGGGGGGGGGGGGGGGGGGGGGGGAAGGGGAGGGGGGGGAAGTAGAGAGGGGCGGGGGGGGGTCGGGGATGAGGGGGAGGGGAGGGGAGGAGGAGGGGGTGGGAGTGGGGGGGGGGGACAGAGGGGAGAGAGGGGATGCAGAGGGAGGCGAGGGAGAGGAAGGGGAGGAGAGGGGAGAGAGGAGAGGAAGAAGGAGAGGAGAGGACAGGGAAGAGGACAGGGAAGAGGACAGGGAAGAGGACAGGGAAGAGGACAGGGAAGAGGAGAGGACAGGGAAGAGGTGGTGATGCAACGTCGGGGGGGGGGCGGGAAGGGAGGAGGGTGGGATGTAAGAAATAAGAAAAAGAGGGGCGGGTGTCGGCTGGTGGCTGGTGCTGGTGGGTGGTGGGTGTCGGCTGGTGGGTGGTGGGTGTCGGCTGGTGCTGGTGGGTGGTGGGTGGTGGGTGGTGGGTGGTGGGTGGTAGGTGGTGGGTGGTGGGTGGTGGGTGGTGGGTGGTGGGTGTCCGCTGGTGGGTGGTGGGTGGTAAAATATAGTAAAACTAGTCAAGCAGAAACAACAATAAATATCTGCATCCATCGCAGCATCATTATTTGCAGGTGTTCTTGGAAGAGATACTACTACCCCAACTACCCCAACTACTACCGCTGCTACCACCACCACGCCTACTCCTAGTACTAGTCCTACACAGGGAGGCATGAATTCATTCGAAACTAAGCCCATCCCTCTCCAGGTGTTCCATCTCCAGGTAAACCGGCACAGAGTTACACCGGAAGTGGGGTCTACCAGATACCAGTGTGAGGCTCCTGAGTACCGGAACTACCTCCTGGTCCCAATCCCATTGGTCTATTTATTCCACACCCAATTGCCGAACACGAACATTACAACAGACCAGGATGTTTCTGCACTGAGGCCCCACTGGAAAAGGAACAGGGACTTGTTTTAGACGTTTGTCATTGGCCGGTGAGGAGCCAATCAGCAGTCACGACATCGCAAACCATCAGGTAGTCAGTCACGTGTTGTTAGTAACATATCATGTTAAAGTTGCGTAGTCCGATGGTTGGAGATTCTGTCATTTTGTGAGGTAACTACGGTAGGTTGGTCGTTGTAATCTCCCTAATGCCTGGTACACACCTACCGTACACGATTCGCTCACTAAAACTCGCGACTCAACCCGACTCGCTTAAAACTGGAAACTGGCTGATTCATTTTTCGAATCGCGAATCGCAATCGTAATTGGCCCGTTTTAGCCCTAAAACTGAGTTTTTAGTCGTGAATCGCAATCGCTAGGTGTGCGCGGGGAGTGCACACGTAGCGATTTTTTGCGCGAAACGGGCAGTTTTAGATCGTATACGGTAGGTGGGTGCGCACAAATGGTAGGTGTGTACCTGGCATTACATTAATTGGAAGTAACCGTTTTTAGAGAGATGAAAGTGATCTCTTGCAAACAAAATGCGGAATTCAAACCGAGATTAATACACCGACGGCAAATTTCCGCGATAACGCGAATTTCCCTCCAGAGACCTATTTCATAAGACGTCAGCATGGGTATTTAGGTCAGTGCGCATGCTGCTTGGCTTGGCTGCAGGATGACACACTGTCACACTGCAAACTCAATGGCTATGAGCAATCTTCATACAGAAAAAGTGAAATATATCTAAAACCACACCACCTAGGCACAAACCGCTTGGCAGACAAACATGCTTAGCAACCAGATTATATTAAATTTATAAGGTTTGGGTTCTGGATTTCTTTAATTTTGAATAAAATTAACGTTTTGGACTGCGCATAACGGCAAACTCAATGCATTGTCAGTGGCCGTGAGCAATCTTCTTACAGAAAAAGTGAAATATCTCTAAAACCACACCACCTAGAAACAAACCGATTCACACACAAACAGATAACATGCTTAACAAACAGATTATATTAAATGTATAAGGTTTGGGTTCTGGATTTCTGTTAATTTTGAATAAAACTAATGTTTTGCACTGCGCGTATCGGCAAACTCAATGGCAGTCTGCCTTCGTTCTGCAGCCAAGTTGCGTGCGCATACACAATGTTTGGAAACATTGAAGGGGGTCTATAGGATTAGCACTATCACCGTATCAGGGAATTGCGGGGGAAATCCCGGAAATCAAGTTTCAACTGTACCTGTTGTGACTGTATTATCGTCCGTAAATAATTATTTCTTATTCGGATTTCATGTTCTAGCAACATCTAAGGTCATTCAGACTAACCAATTCTCGTCATATATCACCGATTCCTTGGCATTTTTGTTCAACGTTATTCGGTAAATGTAAAAAATCGCGGAAATCCGCGAAATGGTGAAGATCTTTCATCCCTGTGTTTAGGTGGCTAGGGAGGAGATATTTGAAGTGCTTAAGTACATCATTATCAAAGTTAGATATGTAGAATCAGATCTAGGTGAGTGGTGTGGTTTTCAAAATGTGATGCTTCATCAGACTATGCAACTTCAACACGGAGCTTAATGCTGGCAAATATATTACCACCGCTAGTGCCAGCATACGCATTCATTTACAGGGTACACACCTGTCAGGAATGCGGGCTGTCCGCATTAACACGAGTCGACTGTATATCAACAATACACGTGAGCCGACCCTGTGGGGCCATTGTCACCTACGAGGTTTTCTTATTTACAGAAAAACAAAATTTAAATGAAAAATTGCATGCTCATCGCGCAGGGAATTATTAGCAATCCCACATTGAGAGTACTGGCAGGTTGCCATGGCTACAGGCGGGTAATTAGACGCCAGGAATGTGAGGTAGGTTGATTGATTGATTGGTTGGTTGGTTGGTTGGTGGTTGCTTTACGCCGTGTCGGCAGCATAGGCCACATTCACGTGGGGGTGGGGGTGGGGGTGGGGGGCGGCAGTGCAGGAGGCTGGGTGAGTTGGCCTCCTGCAGTGTGTGAGTGGGTGGACGTGTGGGGGTGAATGCTCTACCGGTGTCTAGTGCATAGCTCTAACCATACCGATTGGCTGTCTGGTAACTTACTGATCAGTCCAGTTAGACACAGCAAGACAGGCCTAGTGCATAACTCGAGGCCTAGTGCATAACTGATCGGTCCAGTTAGATACAGCAAGACAGGCCTAGTGCATAGCTCTAACCAGACCGACTGGCTGTCTATCTGACTGATCGGTCCAGTTAGATACAACAAGACAGACCTAGTGCATAGCTCTAACCAGACCAACTGGCTGTCTGCATGACTGATCGGTCCAGTTAGATACAGCAAGACAGGCCTAGTGCATAGCTCTAACCAGACCGACCAACTGGCTGTCTATCTGATTGATCGGTCCAGTTAGATACAGCAAGACAGGCCTAGTGCATAGCTCTAACCAGACCGACCAACTGGCTGTCTATCTGATTGATCGGTCCAGTTAGATACTGCAAGACAGGCCTAGTGCATAGCTCTAACCAGACCAACCAACTGGCTGTCTATCTGACTGATCGATCCAGTTAGATACAGCAAGACAGGCCTAGTGCATAGCTCTAACCAGACCGACCGACTGGCTGTCTATCTGATTGATCGGTCCAGTTAGATACTGCAAGACAGGCCTAGTGCATAGCTCTAACCAGACCGACTGGATGTCTATCTGATTGATCGGTCCAGTTAGATACAGCAAGACAGGCCTAGTGCATAGCTCTAACCAGACCGACTGGCTGTCTATCTGATTGATCGGTCCAGTTAGATACTGCAAGACAGGCCTAGTGCATAGCTCTAACCAGACCGACCAACTGGCTGTCTATCTGATTGATCGGTCCAGTTAGATACAGCAAGACAGGCCTAGTGCATAGCTCTAACCAGACCGACCAACTGGCTGTCTATCTGATTGATCGGTCCAGTTAGATACTGCAAGACAGGCCTAGTGCATAGCTCTAACCAGACCGACCAACTGGCTGTCTATCTGATTGATCGGTCCAGTTAGATACTGCAAGACAGGCCTAGTGCATAGCTCTAACCAGACCGACCAACTGGCTGTCTATCTGACTGATCGATCCAGTTAGATACAGCAAGACAGGCCTAGTGCATAGCTCTAACCAGACCGACCGACTGGCTGTCTATCTGATTGATCGGTCCAGTTAGATACAGCAAGACAGGCCTAGTGCATAGCTCTAACCAGGCCGACTGGCTGTGTGTCTGACTGATCGGTCCAGTTAGATACAGCAAGACAGGCCTAGTGCATAGCTCTAACCAGGCCGACTGGATGTCTGATAACTGACTGATCAGTCCAGTTAGATGCAGCAAGACAGGCTCAGTGCATAGCTCTAACCAGACCGACTGTCTGTCTGTCTGATTGATCGGTCCAGTTAGATACAACAAGACAGGCCTAGTGCATAGCTCTAACCAGACCGACTGGCTGTCTAATTGATTTTGTTTCTGCATTCACACCAATCACAATATGGAGCGATTCAGTTTGCCATCTGCACAAGCACATCGCAGTCAGACATGTGGGATCATTTGTATGACATGTTCTCCATTTGATGTTGCATTCGCATACCCCATATCACATATATGTGGCGTCCTAGCTTCACAAGGAGCATTGGAATGAGGCAAGCAATTTGTTTGTGACTGAAATCCCTGCTGCTTAAAGTTGGATAGCCAATGGTTTTGAGTTTCTGTCATTTTCTGAGATGAATATATTAGGTTGATTGTTATAACCTACGTTACTTTAGCTTGAAGTAACTTTTATTTTAAATGGCTAACTTTAGAGATATTTGAAGTGCAACCATGCAAAATTAATTTTGGCAAGCATGCCGAAACTCAAATACGGTAGGCTTCGGCAGTAACAGTTAAAAAAATTAATTAAATTGCCTCAGTATTCCCTTCTATGTGGTGACAAATGTTTAATAAGTGCACCAGTATCTAAGTTAGATATGTAGAATCAAATCTAGGTCAGTGTATTGGTTTTGAAAATTTGATGTTTTCATCGGACTATGCAGCTTTAATCAACAAACATAACTACCAGCCTTTGTTCTTAAAGCATTGGCTCTGAGTCTGGACGCACAGACAGGTACTACTACTACTAGTGGAGGGCATTTCAAATCCAATCATTTTCACCCACTAGATGTCACCGCTTTCAATTGACGCACACACAGGTACTTTGTTTGTTGTTGTTTTACCTCCTAGCAACATCTAAGGTCATATCAGGACGGGTACCGACTTGTGACAGTGAGCACTCATGGCGACTTTATAGTGCTGTCCCACTGGGAAACCAGGCCGCCGGCACCATGACCTGGTATCCCACTCAGTCACATTATCCTGACACTGAGCACACCAGTCCTTGCCCTATCCTAATAATGCCGAGCGCCTGGCTAGGAAGCGACAAGTATCAATTTTAAAGTCATTGGTTTGACTCGACCGGGATTCGAACCCGCGACCCCACGATCTACCAGCATGGGAGACGGACGCTCTAATGGCCGGTGCACACCTACCGTTTACGATTCGCGCACTAAAACTCGCGACTCGACCCGACCCGCTTAAAACTGAAAACGGGCCGATTCGTTTTTCGAATCACGAATCGCAATCGTAAACGGCCGCTTTTAGCACTAAAAACTGAGTTTTATGCGCGAATCGCATGCGTCTAGTGTGCTAGGGGGTCGCACACCTAACGACTAAAACCCAGTTTTATGCGTGAAACGGGCAGTTTTAAGTCGTATACGGTAGGTGTGCACTGGCCATAACTCATTCGGCCACCCCTTCTGGTCCCACACAGGTACTACTACTACTAGTGGAAGGCATTTCAAATCCAATCATTTTCAACCACTAGAATTGAAGCGCAATCTGAGAAAACATCAGTAAAGCCGCTTCTCACACAAACTGACCCGCCCCCCCACGCCCTCCCTCCCCCACTAGCCCCCCCAACCCCCCCCCCCCCCACCCCGGATGTGTAAAAGGCAGAGCTTGGCCCGGAGAAGCCATAACTACAAGACTACAATAACTGCACCCGCTTCTTGTGTGTGCACCGGACGCGGTGGCCGAATCCGTAGAGTGCATGCCTCCCATGCGGGAGATCCGGAGTTCGATTCCCGGTCGAGTAAAACCACTGACTTATCAAATTGATATGCGGCGCTCGGCATTAATAGGATAGGACAAGAACTGGCTAGCTCAGTGTCAGGATAATGTTACTGAGTGGGATATTGGATCATGGTGCCTATGATCTGATTTCCCTGGGTGGCAGCACTATAAGACTCACCATGAGTGTGCACTGTGACAAGTCGGTACCTGACCGAATATGACCATAGATGTTGCCAGGACGTAAAATTCCAACAACCAACCAATCTTGTATGTATTGGCTAACCAGCCAGTCTCAAAGCCTCACACCACCAACCCAGCCACAACATTATATACCAACACCGCCTTCTTCCCCAGTCACCGATCCCTGAAGATACCGGGTGTGTTGATCCAACAGTAAGCAAAGCAAACAAGGCGGGTGATGTTCACCGGCTCCAGACGCGGTGGCCGAATCGACAGATTGCAATTTTCCCATGCGGAAGGGCGGGAATTTGAATCAGGGCCGAGTCAAATCAATGACTTACTAAATGTATACTTGTCACTACCTAGCCTGCTGCTTGGTAATACTAGGATAGGACATGGACTGGTTAGCGCAGTGTCAGGATAATATGTCTGAGTGGGATATTGCATCATGGGCCCTATCCTGATCTCCCCGTAGGGTGGCACTATAAAGTTGCCATGAGTGTGCACTGTCAATAGTTGATAGCCATCCTGATAGGACCTTAAATGTTGCTAGGACGTGAAATAACAACAACCAAACAAAGCATAACCTACTTGTCACCCCACTGCACGAAGGAACCAAATTACATCTATAGATATATTAACAAATCTATATACCATTAGACATGATGATGGATATTAAAATTATTATGTTTAATCAATTTCTTCATTACCTTTGGTTCACACAGATGGAGTTGGATCTGTTTCAAATGCCGGAATTGAAAACAAATTTAATTGTGCTGTGCCCCAGCAGGTTTCTCACATTCAAACGGTGTTTGTTTGTTGTTTTACGTCCTAGCAACATCTAAGGTCATATCAGGACGGTCAGACGGTGTGAGTGGTGTGTGTTTTGTGTATGTTTTTGTTATGTGTGATGCATGTGTGGTGTGTGTATTCATGTGGTTGTGTGTAGGGTGTGTATTGCCCATGAGTGGGTGTGGGTGGGTGTGGGTGGGTGTGGGTGTGGGTGTGTGTGTGTGGGTGTGTGTGGGCGGGTGGGTGACATTCAGGGCGGCGTCTGTGTACTCAGGGCCGTGCGTTCTCTATCAGAGCGTCAGGTCACGAACGCCTGTATTTATACGAGTTTCAATTTGATGAAGAAACACTTCTCCCCCCAATAACCCGTAAAGAACCCAGCTCCATCTCCCACACTTGTTGGAGCTTTACGCCCTGGCAACATCTGAGGTCATAGAAGGACGGGTACCGACTTGTGACAGTACGCGCTTATGGCGATTTTATAGTGCTATCCCACTGGGAAATCAGGCCACTGTCACCATGGTACCTGGCTGCACGCACGCTGATCCTTGCCACACGCTGATCCTTTCCCTAGGTTGGTCCTTGCCACACGCCGATCCTTGCCACAGGCTGCTCCTTGCCACAGGCTGGTCCTTGCCACACGCTGATGCTTTCAAGAGGTTGGTCCTTGCCACACGCTGATCCTTTCAAGAGGTTGGTCCTTGCCACACGCTGATCCTTGCCACATGCTGCTCCTCGCCACAGGTTGGTCATTGTCACACGCTGATCCTTGCTACACGCCGGCCCTTGCCACATGCTGTATGACGGGTTAAAATGCCACCATTGCCGTCAGATTTGACAGGCAAATCGCTGTGTGTTACTATTAAATTAATCTCATAACGGCCACTTAGTGCTGCAATTAGCAGGGTGCGACCCTATCGGCACGTGTCACTCGAAGAGGTCCCGGCTGGGTGTGAACACGGGGGGTGGGGGCGGGGTTTAAAGGGTCACGTGCTGATTGGGTAATGCTGGGTGGGAGGAGGTGAGAACTAATGGCGGGGAGGGCCGAGGAGGAGGGGAGAGGAGGGGAGGGGAGGGGAGAGGAGGGGAGGGGAGGGGAGGGGAACGGGGGGAACGGAGGGGAGGGGAGGGGGCGGAGAGGAGGGGGTAGGGGGTAGGGGGTAGGGGGTAGGGGGTATGGGGTAGGGGGTAGGGGGTAGGGGGTAGGGGGTAGGGGGTAGGGGGTAGGGGTAGAGGGTAGAGGGTAGTGGGTAGAGGGTAGGGGGGCTGGATTGTCTGCTAGCTAAAGGAGGATGAGGGGGTTGAATTGTCTGCTAGTGGTAGCTAAAGCAGTCACGTCTATCATAGAACGGTCCCACTCCAATGACAGGAGGCAGTTTCACCAATAGATCAACATCTAGTTTCTGCATGCACAGGGGGGACGGACGACAATCGGGCATGCGTCGTTGGAATTCCAGGAAGAAAAAGAGGTTGTAGGTTGCAGATTGTAGGTTGTAGGTTGTAGATTGTATGTTGTAGATTGTAGGTTGTAGGTTGTAGAATGTAGATTGTAGGTTATAGAATGTAGGTTGTAGGATGCAGATTGTAGGTTGTAGAATTTAGGTTGCAGGTTGAGATTGTAGAATGTAGATTGTAGGTTGTAGGTTGTAGAATGTACGCTGCTGCCCGGATTTAGAGGAATTGTGTACGTATAATAATTCTTCAGTGTCAGTAACGGCCGCTTGTTGGTTGGTTGTTGGAGTTTTACGTCCTGGCAACATCTAAGGTCACATCAAGACGGGTAGCGACTTGTGACAGTGACCACTCATGTCACCTTTACGGGATGGCCAAATGAGTTAGAGCATCCGTCTCCCGTGCTGGTAGATCGTGGGTTAGAACCCTGGTCGAGTCAAACCAATGACTTAACAATTGATATTTGTCGCTTCCTAGCCAGGCGCTTGGCATTACTAGTACAGGGCAAGGACTAGTGTGCTCAGTGTCAGTATAATGTGACTGAGTGGGATACCAGGTCATGGTGCCAGCGGCCTGGTTTCCCAGTGGGACATCACTATAAAGTCAGCATGAGTGCGCAGTGTCACAAGTCGGTACCCGTCCTGATATGACCTTAGATGTTGCTAGGACAGAAAACAACAAAAAACAAACAAACAATACTTATAGTGCCGCTCGACTGGGAGACCAGGCCGCCAGCACCATGACATGATCTGACCAATCACAGCGAGGCTTCTATGGCTGCTGGTTCCCTGCTAGACCTCAAAGATGGGTAGTATGTGAAGCTGCGACCAATTAGCTTCCTCCCCTTGATGTGATTTTCAAACCACAGCGGCTGTTGTATAAATCACTTTTAATATCTGAGCTACTTAGCTAATTACCTAATTAACCCGTTCACTTCCTGCTGCTAAGTACACGCTTCATAAATACGGTTATGTGGCTGTCAATTATCGCGTTTATTTATCGCCATGATCCTATGCGAAATGTTTATTAATATGAGAATGGAGGCTGGGAATTAAAGTATAAAAACAATAAATTTTCCAATGCAAAACATTTATGTAGATTTGAATCTACGCCTCTAAGTGAGATACTGGTGCAGGAATTAAGGACCTGTTGTTACATGGAGGGGTATTGTACTAAGTCAAATTAACATAACCTGTTATCACTGAACCTATGGGGTCAGAGTTCGACAAGCACACCACAATTAATTTGGAATGTTTACACTGCAAATATCGTATAAGTCATTTTAAAGCAAAGTTACTTTAAACTAAAGTAAGGTAGATTATAACGACCAGCCGAATAAATATATGTATCTCAGAAAATGACAGAAACTCAGAACCATCGGACTACGCTACTTTTATTTAAAGCTGCATAGTCCGATGAAGCATCACATTTTAAAAACCAAAACAATCTTCTAATAATGATTCTACATACTGCGACTTAGATATTGATAGATAGACGTATTAAGCATTTGTTGCCACATAGAATTAGAAGGGATTACTGAGTCAATTTAATAGAACCTGGTACTGCTGAAAACTATGGTGTTAAGAGTTTTGACACGCTTGCCGAAACTAATTCAAAATATTTTCATTTCAAATATAACAGTCCATGTAGCGGTAAATATAACAATCCATGTAGAGGTAAATGAACAGTCCATGTAGCAGTAAATATAACAGTCCATGTAGCGGTAAATGTAACAGTCCATGTAGCGGTAAATGTAACAGTCCATGTAGCGGTAAATGTGACAGTCCATGTAGCAGTAAATATAACAGTCCATGTAGTGGTAAATATAACAGTCCATGTAGCGGTAAATATAACAGTCCATGTAGTGGTAAATATAACAGTCCATGTAGCGGTAAATATAACAGTCCATGTAGTGGTAAATATAACAGTCCATGTAGCAGTAAATATAACAGTCCATGTAGTGGTAAATATAACAGTCCATGTAGCGGTAAATATAACAGTCCATGTATTATAACAGTCCATGTAACAGTAAATGTAACAGACCACATAGCAGTAAATGTAACAGTCCATGTAGTGGTAAATGTAACAGTCCATGTAGCCATAAATATAACAGTCCATGTAGCGGTAACTATAAGTCCATGTAGCGGTAAATATAACAGTCCATGTAGCGGTAACTATAAGTCCATGTAGCGGTAAATATAACAGTCCATGTAGCGGTAAATATAACAGTCCATGTAGCGGTAAATAGAACAATCCATGTAGCAGTAAGTATAACAGTCCATGTAGTGGTAAATAGAACAGTCCATGTAGTGGTAATTGTAACAGTCCATTTAGTGGTAATTGTAACAGTCCATTTAGAGGTAAATGAACAGTCCATGCAGTGGTAAATATAACAGACCATATAGCGGTAAATATAACAGTCCATGTAGTGGTAAATATAACAGTCCATGTAAAATAACAGTCCATGTAGCAGTAAATGTAACAGTCCATGAAGCAGCAAATATAACAGTCCATGTAGTGGTAAATATAACAGTCCATGTAGTGGTAATTATAACAGTCCATGTAGTGGTAAATGTATCAGTCCATGTAGCAGTAAATATAACAGTCCATGTAGTGGTAAATATAACAGTCCATGTAGCAGTAAATATAACAGTCCATGTAGTGGTAAATATAACAGTCCATGTAGCGGTAAATATAACAGTCCATGTAGTGGTAAATATAACAGTCCATGTAGTGGTAAATGTAACAGTCCATGTAGCAGTAAATATAACAGTCCATGTAGCAGTAAATATAACAGTCCATGTAGTGGTAAATATAACAGTCCATGTAGCAGTAAATATAACAGTCCATGTAGCAGTAAATATAACAGTCCATGTAGCACTAAATATAACAGGCTATGTAGCAGTCAATGGAACAGTCCATGTAGCGGTAAATATAACAGTCCATGTAGTTGTAAATGTAACAGTCCATATAGCGGTAAATATAACAGTCCATGTAGCGGTAAATATAACAGTCCATGTAGTGGTAAATATAAGTCCATGTAGCGGTAAACATAACAGTCCATGTATTGATAAATATAACAGTCCATGTAGCGGTAAATATCAGTCCATGTAGCAGTAAATATAACAGTCCATGTAGTGGTAAATGCAACAGTCCATGTAGCGGTAAATATAACAGTCCATGCAGTGGTAAATATAACAGTCCATGTAGCGGTAAATGTAACAGTCCATGTAGCATTAAATGTAACAGTCCATGTAGTGGTAAATGTAACAGTCCATGTAGCGGTAAATATAACAGTCCATGTAGCGGTAAATATAAAGTCCATGTAGCGGTAAATGTAACAGTCCATGTAGCGGTAAATATCACAGTCCATGTAGCAGTAAATATAGCAGTCCATGTAGTGGTAAATGTAACAGTCCATGTAGTGGTAAATGTAACAGTCCATGTAGCAGTAAATATAACAGTCCATGTAGCCGTAAATATAACAGTCCATGTAGGAGTAAATGTAACAGTCCATGTAGCGGTAAATATAACAGTCCATGTAGCAGTAAATGTAACAGTCTATGTAGCGATAAATATAACAGTCCATGTAGCGATAAATATAACAGTCCATGTAGCGGTATATATAAAAGTGCATGTAGCAGTAGATATAACAGTCCATTTAGCGGTAAATATATCTAGTCCATGTAGCAGTAAATTTAACCAGTCCTTAGAGCTGTAAATGTAACCAGTCCATGTAGCAGTAAATGTAATGGTCCATGTAGCAGTAAATGTAATAGCCCATGTGGTAGCAAATGTAATGGTCCATGTAGTTGTAAATGTAACTGGTTCATGTACCCGTAAATGTATTCGCTCCATGTACTGGTAAATTTAGCCGGTCCATACACAGTAAATTTATC
The DNA here is from genome assembly GCA_030323885.1 of Branchipolynoe longqiensis. Taxonomy (NCBI): domain Eukaryota; kingdom Metazoa; phylum Annelida; class Polychaeta; order Phyllodocida; family Polynoidae; genus Branchipolynoe; species Branchipolynoe longqiensis. Next base: position 4,203,289 of record CM059195.1, on the reverse strand, counting down.
CGGTCCATGTAGCGGTAAATGCAGCCGGTCCATGTAGCGGTAAATTTAAGCGGTCCATGTCGCTACCATTGAGCTGATATCTATCTACACAACTGTCCATTTGTTGACGCGCTGACTACAGAACCCTATCACACACCCCCCCCCCCCCCCCCCATACCCCACCCTCACACCATCTAACCCACCTATAAATGGAGCCTAAACAAGGTCAAGCCAGCGCCACAAGCCCTTTACAAATTGCAGTATTACTAGCTTACAACAGGGTGCGGACACTGCTCAATTCACTATTCATCACATACATACACTGGACCAAGCACCTCCTTTAGACACATCCTACGGACATCTGGCACGCAAGCCTAATCGGTAGAGCGCAGGCTTCCTGTGCGGAAGGTCGGGAGTTCGATTCTGAGCCGAGTCAAAGCAATGACTTATAAAAATTATACTTATCGCTACCTATCCTGGCGCTCGGCATTGATAGGATAGGACAAGGACTGGTTTAGACAGTATCGGGATAATGTGACAGGCTTATCGGATCATTGTGCTGGCAGCCTGGTCTCCTGGTGGGGCCGCACTATAAAGTTGCAATAAGTGTGCACTGTCACAAGCCAGTACCTGTACTGATATGACCTTAGATGTTGCATTGACATAAAACTCCATCAACCAACCGACTCATGGTGACTTTATAGTCCTGCCCCACTGGGAGACCAGGCCACCAGCACCATGACCTGATACCCCACTCAGTCATATTATCCTGATATTGAGCCAACCAATCCTTGCCCTATCCTAATAATGCCGAGCGCCTGGCTAGGAAGCGACTAGTACCAATTTTTAAGTCATTGGTTTGACTCGACCAGAGTTCGAAACAACGATCCCATGGTCTACCAACACGGGAGACGGACGCTTTAACTCATTTGGCCATCCCGTCTGGTGTTTACTATCATTCTCTAGTGTCACAATAACACTATAACTATAGGGAAACTTTCAAATATATAGTTCACTACTGGAGTCTAACCAAACATGAGCATGGTGCATTTAGTTTGTTTGTTGCTGTTTTAAGTCCTAGAAACATCTAAGGTCATATCAGGACGGGTACCGACTTGTGACAGTGCGCACTCATGGTGACTTTATAGTGCTGTCCCACTGGGAAACCAGGCTGCTGGCACCATGACCTGGTATCCCACTCAGTTACATTATCCTGACACTGAGCACACCAGTCCTTGCCCTGTCCAATTAATACCGAGCGCCTGGCTAGGAAGCAACAAGTATCAATTTTTAAGTCATTGGTTTGACTCGACCGGGGTTCGAACCCACGATCTACCAGCACGGGAGACGGACGCTCTAACTCATTCGGCCATCCCGTCTGGTTGGTGCATTTAGTTGTTTGCTGGGGTGTTACATACGGGCAACACTTAAGGTCATAATTTATATCTTAACTATCCTGACACCAAAGTCCTTGCCCTGTCTTATTAATGTTGCATAGTCCGATGGTTTTGGGTTTCTATTTTTTTCTGAGAAGAACATATAATGTTGGTCATTATACTCTACATTCCTTTAGTTTGAAGCAACTTTTATTTTTAATGGCTAACCTTTGAGGTATTCGAAGTGCTAATATGCTAAATTAGTTTTGGCGAGCATGCCAAAACTCTGACACCATAGGCTTCTGCAGTAACAGGTTATATTCAATTGCTTCAGTATTCCTTTCTATGTGGCGACAAAAGTGTAATAAGTGGGCCGGTATCTAAGTTAGATATGTAGAATCAAATCTAGATAACGTTTTTGATTTTGAAAATTTGATGTTTTTATCGGACTATGCAGCTTTAATATCAAGGGACTGCTGAAGTGCCAGGCTCGGCAGCGACAAGTATAAATCTGGTAAATCATCGGTTTGACTGTCGGCCGGGTTTTTAATCAACATGGGAAGCCAGCCAGCGCTCTTACACCAATGAGCCTTGAAGCATTTAGCAAATGAACCATGTGTATATTGTCACAGAAGGCAGCGGCCGAGACACTGTTAATAAACCAACACCTCCCCCCCCCCCCCTCTTATCGCCCACCCCAGCCCCTATGCTGACGCTTTTGCAGCAAAGTTTGCCCTAATGTGGTATCGTGTACATAATTACCCTAACAGTACCCCGGTGTCAGACACTTGCTATCCGGACCACGCTCTGTCCACACCTCTCTATCTCCTCTCAGCCGGTCTTGCTCCTCCTTGATATGTCTGAAAAGAGTTCCAGGAGGGGTGGCCAGCCAGCATTTCACTTTCTACTCTTACTCTGTCGGTGTCTATGGCTCGCTGGTTGGTCGCCATAGAGCAAATAGACACGGTCCTTTGATGCAACTCTCCTCATTTCTCTTTCCTATACTCTACCCTTTTTTCTCTCTCCTAGGCATACTCCTCCCTCTGACCAGGGGAGTTGTGTGCTTGGGTGGGGCCCTGTACCTTTATGTTTTCTCTCGCTTTGTTCTCGTTGCTGGAACCACCGCTGCACCCATATTTACCCGCCCTTCCCCGAAACCCTTGCTGCTGTCGACTGGATACAAATGCCAACTACCGCTCAACTACCGCTGGGTCGAAGAGATTCGGGGCCGCCTCAAGGCTTCGCCGTTACAACATTGTAAAGATGTCCCCAGCTTCTACAACACTCCCTACTGAAGGTTAATCTTCAACCAAAGATTTGGCCAATTTATCGGAGCCTCTCTATTAATGTTGCAGTTCTGCAACCAGTAACCGTCGTAAGGTTACAAACCACCCCCAAAGTCAAAGCCGCGGTGTCGACTCCCCCCCCCCCCACACCCACACAGCAGTCAGTATTTCATTGGCTGTGAGTGTGATCCAGAAGAAGTCTGGGTGCCTGCTGCCTGTTTGAATGAAGCTGGCGCTCCTTGATGGCACGAACCAAGCAGCCAGCGCTGAAGCAGGCAGCAGCTCCCTGATACCCGAACACCCGGCCCGCCCTGCCCGGTGTCGCAGTTTAAACGTGTACCCGGTTTAAAACGGGGCTTTTCACAATGCGCATGCATTTCTGCCTGCTTGAGATTGTACCCATTTTCAATAACTTGTTAATTGCTTGTTAACTTGTTAGTGCACAGGATATTATTTTTATTAATATATAATATCAAGCATAACATATTCACTACAACGATTCCCGAAGGAATCCTTGCTTGTCTCGCCCTACGTTTCCAGAGAGCTCCTCCACAGACAGAAGCAAGCCAGAAATTCAGACAAGAATTTCAGGCTTGCCATTCGACTTTGATGCATGTGCTTTGTGAAAAGCCCCGTTCTGAACTGAGAACCCTTTGAATCCGCGACACCGGCCTGCCCGCGGTGTCCCCCGGCAGGGTCCGTCCCCCAGTGACCGGGTGTACACCGAACGCCCCCGCCAGCATGTCCTCATGTCAACAGCCTCTGCCCGCCCTCCACCCTCCGCCACCGCCCCCGCCTGCCGACTCGGCCGGCCGTCAGGCCACCTCCCCTCCGGCAGACACGGCCGTGAGCAGCTCGGAAGGGGGCGCCAAGTGCACACGAAACCAAGATTAATGATTAAGTTAAGCTGCATAGTCCGATCAAAACATCAACTTTTGAAAAGCAAAACACTAATTATCTAGATGTTAGACTTATATTATTCAATTTAGACACTGGAGCACTTATTAAACAGTTGTTACTACATAGAAGTGTAGTGGTCTGCACTGACCTCTCAGGCAAGGAGCCGCATAGACAGGTAGGCGTGGGTTGTGTGTTGATATCAGGGAGCCTAGGTGGTGTAATGGTTAGCACACTGGCCCGGAATGCAAAGAGATGTGGGTTCGAGGCCCGCTCTAGGTGCAATATTTCCCATTTTGATCACCCCCATGACATTGGTTGCCGTGACCATGATCCTGTACAAGCTACACGCTGTATAGTCGTTGAACCTACCCTGTGTATGTAAGTGCGTTGGCTTGCCTGTGTGTATGTAATTGTAAGCATTAAAAGACTTACAATTCCAGGGGGACGAGTGTAGTGGTCTGCACTGACCTCTCAGGCAAGGAGCCGCATAGACAGGTAGGCGTGGGTTGTGTGTTGATATCAGGGAGCCTAGGTGGTGAAATGGTTAGCACACTGGCCCGGAATGCAAAGAGATGTGGGTTCGAGTCCCGCTCTAGGTGCAATATTTCCCATTTTCATCACCCCCCACGACAGAAGCATAATGCCGTCTACGGATTCGGCCACCGCATCCGGTCGTGGAATGCGGAAAACCAGCTTTTACATTAAAGCTGCACGGTCCGATGGTTTAGAGTTGCTGTAATTTTCTGAGATATACACATTAGATTAATCGCTATACACTACCTTACTTTATTTTGAAGTAACTTTGATTTTACATGGATATTTGACGTACAACCATGCACAATTAATTTTGCTATAACCACCTCTTTTCATTCTAAATTGTTGATTTAATAAATGTTTGGTAGGCCTTTTCATGGGTCCAGACATAAGATTTCTCGCTCCAAACCATACTCATCGTTGTTGTCATTGGAGGAAGAATATAAATAATACAGAAACAATGGTCTGGCTTTGGATGGCCCCCTTCTGACGGCGGGGGAACAGGGGTGTCAATTCTTAGTGGCACATGCCAGTCGGTGCCTGGGAGTAGCAGCAGCGAGAACGAGGCCGTGCTGCTGATTGATGTGTGTGGGTGTGGGTGTGGGTGTGGGTGGGTGTAGGAGAGTGGGTTGGTGGCAATGCTTTGGGCTTCCATATCAGGCAATGGGGGGTTGGCTTGCGGGTGACCACCAATGATAGTGGATTGGGGACTAGATACAAAAATTCACCCTGTACTTGTGGTAAAACTGACGTTTTTCAATGTGCGTATAGGCAAACTCAATGGCCGTATGCCTTTGCTTTGCTCCCAAGGCCGTTTTCAGCACATGCGCAGTCGGAACCGTGATGTAGTCTATTAGATAAAGGATTCACCCTGTACTGGCAGTACACGGGTGAATACCAGCCCTATATAAAAGCGGTCGAAAAAGCGGGGAAATGAAATGAGAGCCTAATTTCACAATCTAAGAAGCAACAATTATTCTATTTATATGTCGCAATATTTCCCCACTACCTTTGAGCTGAAAAATATAATAAAACATATTGTTTAATAGAATTTAAAGTTGAAATCGATGGCGTTCTATGGCCGCCATCTTGTCTTTTTGCATTCTCTCCCATTTTCACCAACTCTGTGCCGATAACCTTTTTACCAAAGTTAAACAAAAAGACATTTTAGCTTTTTTGAGGGCAGCTGGTCTGTACCACCTCATATAGTTTATTAAAACAATTTTTATTAATTAATTCTTTCATCTATTTTATTTAATTATATGATTTTGGGCTTTTAAAAATTATATAAGTGTCTATTGACACCTAACTGATTGTATGCTTTTACATTATATGTAAAGGCGATGGTTGAATAAAAAACAAACAATTCTCGCCGTGAATATGGCCTATGCTGCCGACACGGCATAAAGAAACCACCAATCAATCAATCAAACTGTGCCGATATAAGTATCCATTTGATACTGGAGGCAGGCATTCTACTTCTTGTTCCATACTAAAGCTATTTTCGCCCGTATTTACACTACGTTGTCGTTCACCCGTGTATTCAAAATTAACAGAAATCCCAAACCCTAACCTTATCAATTTAATATAATCTTTTGTTAAACCTGTGTTCTATATGTGTTCCAAGCGGTTTGTGCCTAGGTGGTGTGGTTTTATCAATATTTTACTTTTTCTGTATGGAGATTACTCACTGCCATTGACAATGCATTGAGTACTCTGGCTGTGCCTCTAACACTAGTCTGAGTGCCTAGATCTTTCTTAATCTAAATGCACATGGTATACGATGTGCTGATTATATTGATGTAAATGCAATGCTGGATAAAAGATAAATATCTTAATTTATTATATATATTTTTTTAGTTAGTATTCTATGTTTCAAACAAGAGCTGAGATGATCTGAAACTAGCACATTTCATAGCTGCACCCAGTGTATTAGCATGTGCCATGTGCTTCTGGGGGGGTTGTTTTGCTCTGACGCATCCCACAATGCACCGCGCCGCTGGAACCGTGATGTAGTCTATTCAGCGACTGGCCTTCGTATGGACACAGCGGGCGTATATCGCGCTCAGGGGCAAACCGGGTGGTGTGTGTGTCGGGCGGGGGTGTGGATGGGGGGGGGAGTTTCAAAATAGATCGATAGTATGTGCACAGGGCAGTGTTTCGCATCGCCAACAGTCGGCAAAGCATGATCCGGCACCACACAGCCACACAGCGCCACCTGGGGTTGTTTGTTTGGGGGGTTTACGTCCTAGCAACATCTAAGGTCATATCAGCATGGGTACCGACTTGTAACAGTGCACACCCATGGCGACTTTATATCTAAGCTGATTCAGCTTCATTTTGCAGTTGGTTGGTCATATCGAGTTATGGCAGCGCTCACTCATGGTAGCTTTATAGTGCTGCCCCACTGGAAGTCCAATTCGTCGGCACCATGACCTGATATCCCAGTCAGTTGCATTATCCTGACACAGAGCTAACCAGTCCTTGCCCTATCCTAATAATGCAGAGTGCCAGGCTAGGTAGTGACAAGTATAAATTTTGTGCGTCATTGGTTTGACTCGACCGGGATGAAACTCCCAACCTTCAGCATGGGAAGCCTGCGCTCTACCGATTAGGCCACCGCGTCCGGTTCGCCTCCTGAGAATGTCAATGGTACAGACTTATTCGGTCGAACGGTGTTATACATTCTAGTGGAAGACATTAGAAATGTACTGATGTAAAGTGAAGTTGAATCAGCTTCTATGTTAATACTCACTAGAATTGTACAAATTTACTGTGACCACCTAACTTACATAATATGTAAAAAGCGATGAATGAATTAAAACAAGAGAATTCTTGCCGTGAATATGGCCTATTCTACTGACACGGCGTAAAGAAACCACCAATCAATCAATCAATCAATCAATCAATCCAGTAAATCCTCACTAGCTTATAGGCAGTGAGGCCATCTTGACCGAAGCTTATTGGCCAGACAACAATAATAATAATATTAATATTATTATAATAATAATAATAATAATAATAATAATAATAATAATAATAATAAAAAGCAGACGAATAAGGACAAGGACAAGAAACTAACCAAATACTGGTAACATAACAATACCCTTACAAAAGCTGCCTGATTTAATTATAACCCACTGCTAAAAGTCCTATATAACTCGTGGAAGATGCAACTCTGCTTTAAAACTACACAAGGAAAGCAGGCGCATACATTTTAAAGACATGCATTTATATGAAATACTGTCACAAAACTGTGAAGATGGGGGAGTAAATAGACAAAGAACTGACACCCAGATCAGTTTGTAGAGCTGCAACTGTTCATTTAACATAATAAAGATGTCCTAGTACACTGAACACCATTGACTTCATTATAATACATTACATGTGTACTTACCTATAATTACGTATGGAATTTTAGTGTAAACTTTCTAGGCTATAAGATATTAGATGTGCTATTTTTTGTCAAAACCCACAGTAAAATACTGTTGAACTTTAACTTTGAAGGCGAGTATTACTGAGGTCTTTCTCGTTTGAATGAAATTCGCTAGTAAATCTATCACTATCACCCCCCCGCCCCCCCTACACACACACGCCCACCCTGAAGGGCCCGGAGAGCATGCCTGTCTGGTTTGTGTGTACAGGCGAGGTGGTGGTGATACTTGATACCTGTTTGGTAGGAGTAGCACAAGTAGTCAAATAGGCTGCCTGGTACTATAGTGGTAGCCAGGTGTGTACACTACACCCAGTACCAGTTTAATGTGTCTTTAGCCGTGTTCACACGGGCAAAATGTGAGGCGAATCAGGCAAATCGAATCCGGTGAGGCGAATTAGGCATCCGTTCACACGGGCAGTACTTGGGCCGGAAATCGAAATCTGCGCATGAGCAAGTCCAGACTAACCAGCGCCATTTTGGGTTCGACGACGCCGGCACCAGAGAGTGTGGGTTCGACCTAGATATGTAATGACTGAATCGTATTGGTTTGGAATGGTCAAAACTTCTGCTGGGCAGTGAAACCATAAAAATAAATGATGAAAAAAATATCTGTGCATAGATAGCGGTTTCATTAATTAAATTATATAATATGCGCTTTTGATCGACCGGAAAGTCAACAAACTAAGGTCGACTGCGCATGCGTGTGAGGTGCTTAATCCGCCTCAGATGCGTCCACACGGACAAAATAAATCGAATCACAGAAATCGCCTCACGTAAACTACCCTCGAGAGGTGGTCTACAGGATCCGCATCACGTGAATCGAATCAGCCCTAATCCGCATCAGACACCCGTTCACATGAGAAATGTGAGGCGAACTAGGCAAGTCGCTTTCTACGAATCGATTTACATTGCTCGTGTGAACACGGCTTATGTGTCTGTACATAGGTGTGTACTTAGCTATATGTGTGTGTATGTGTCTGTACGTATGTATCTGTATATATGTGTGTACCTATATATGTGTGTATGTGTGTATGTGTCTGTATATATGTGTGTACCTATATGTGTGTATGTGTCTCTGTGTATGTATGTATGTATATGTATATATGTGTGTACCTATATGTGTGTGTATGTGTGTATGTGTCTCTGTGTCTGTATGTATGTACCTGTATATATGTGTGTACCTATATGTGGTATGCAGGTATTGCAGGTATAGTAATACCTCAGGGAGTTTAACGCCCCTGCCCTGCAGAGTTGTAAACCACTGCCTTGTGGTACAGGTTCTTGACAGAACCGAAGGCTAAGGGAGCAAACCTTAAACAGAAAACCATGTTACTGTGGCAGCATTAAGGGCGGTTGATGTATGGAACTCCCAACATCTCCCGACCAGCCACTGCAGGGACAAATAGTTTTGCGCCTGTCTTGACATGTTCTTGCCAGTGTGAAACCTCTATTTGCTCCCCGACAGAGTGTCGCTGGTAACTTGCAAAAGCCAGCAGCACTTCAACACTTTTGCAGGCAGCTTTCATGAAATGTGAAACCTGAAGCTGAGAGACATTAAGACCGACTCATGGACTCAACTCTCACAGCAGAGAGCTAAATGGAGAGCAGCAGTCAAGTAATGAAAGCAGTCTTTGTCGCATTGCGACCGACAGCATGATGATGATGACCTATATGTGTGTGTATGTGTGTATGTATCTGTACATATGTATGTCAGCTGAACTCTGTTCCGGAATTCACCTATCTCGGAAGCACTATATCAAGTGATGGACGCATTGATGCTGAGATACAGAGGAGGATGGCCAAGGCTAGCGCATCTTTCGGCCGACTATGCCAGAGACTCTGGAACAACCACCATGTGTCCATTCGGGTCAAAGGTAAGATCTACCGTGCAACTGTGCTATCCACCCTACTATACGGAGCCGAGGCCTGGACAGTGTACAGACGGCAGGTGAAAAAGCTGCATGCCTTCATGATGCAACATCTGCGTTCAATCATGAGGCTAACCTGGAAGGACAAAGTGACGAATAAGGAAATACTCGAACGGATGGGGCTGCCCTCTATGGAAAATCTTCTGATCAAAAAGAATCTCCGGTGGACTGGACACCTCATGAGGATGTCATCAGACAGGCTACCAAAGCAGATCCTTTATTCCCAACTGTCTTCTGGCTACAGAAAGAGAGGGCGCCCCCGTCTACGGTTCAGGGATACCATCAAGAGAAACCTGAAGCTGAGAGACATTAAGACCGACTCATGGACGCAACTCTCACAGCAGAGAGCTAAATGGAGAGCGGCAGTCAAGTAATGAAAGCAGTCTTTGTCGCATCGCGACCGACAGCATGATGATGATGATGATGATGATGATGATATGTATGTATGTGTCTGTATATGTGTGTACCTATATGTGTGTGTATGTGTCTGTACATATGTGTTTACCTATGTGTGTACTTATAAGTTATATGTGTATGTATGTGTGTATCTGTCTCTGTGTCTGGACATATGTATTTGTATATATGTGTGTATCTATATGTGTGTGTCTGTGTATGTATGTATGTATGTATGTATGTATGTATGTATGTATGTATGTGTGTATGTGTCTGTATATGTGTGTACCTATATGTGTGTGTATGTGTGTATGTCTCTGTATGTATGTGTGTATGTGTCTGTATATGTGTGTACCCATATGTGTGTGTATGTGTCTGTACGTGTGTGTATGTGTCTGTATATATGTGTGTACCTATATATGTGTGTATGTGTGTATATGTTGCTGTGTCTGTGCATGTTTGTACGGATGTGTCAGTGTGTATGTGGAAACATCTGTACGTGCACATGCATGTATGCATGTGCATCTGCTATGCATATCTTCATGTGTGCATATATGTATGTGTGTATGCATCTACCTATGTATGTGTATAATTATGCATGTGTATGTGTGCAAGTGTATAAGTATGTGCATGTATGTAAGTATGTGTGTATATATGTGTGTCTGTGTGAATGTATGCATGTGCAGAGACGCAGGAGCAGTGAGAGTGTGAGCAATGAAAGAGGGAGACGGGGACGGCACGGACAAAGAGCGTGCGAGAAAGAAGGGGGGGGGGGGGGGGGCGCTGGATCCCCCACCCCCATCCTCACTTCGGAATACACTGAATGTAACCCCATACCATCCCCATACCGTGGCTGCCTCGTTGTGGTGGCGGTTTGCCGTAACACAAAGGGCTCCTCGCGGTGGCTCCCAGGAGGCGCCCCGGTGAGTGGTTGGTAGTGGTTGCTAGTGGTGATCCACCTGCTCGGAGCTGCTCGGAGCTGCTCGGAGCTGCTCGGAGGTGTGTGGCAGTCTGGTTTCACCGCCCCCTCACTCAGGTACCCGGCAGGCCCCTCCCCCACCACCACCAACTTACATATACTATGTACCTGGCACCCCCCCCCCCCCACACACACACATATACTGCTCTCCCCCCACACACACTCTCCCTACACTTACATCCCTGAACCTCCACACATACACCACACACTCAACCACACATGCTGCATTACGCTAATATGGCTCCCCCCCACCCCACCCCATCTTACATCCCTCCCACCACCACAACCACCCACACACACACCCTCTTAATCCCTCCACCACCCAAAAAAACACCCACCATCCCTCCCACTCAGATCCCTACTCCCCCCCCCCCCTTACACAACCACCCACAACACCCCAATTAATCCCTCTCTACCCCCACACTTACACCCCCCCCCCCCCACCCACACACCACCGTCCACACACCCTTCCCACCACCCCGGCCCCTCAGCCTCTACTATACAGACAAAGTGGCGGGTCCGTCCCCAAGGGTACACTAAGTCACTAAGTGCCTCAGAGCGCGGCGCGGGCTGGCGAACAGACCGGTCATATACAATGATATACAATGATAGACAATGATATACGATGATATAGCCGCGCATGCGGATCAGTCGGCGGAATGTGGCAAGTGGATTCCCGCTGAGAGACGCCATGCGGAACGGAATGACTCTGGGTGCAGTCTCCCAGTGGGGCAGAACTATAAACTGGCCATGAGTGCGCACTGTCACAAGTCGGTACCTGTCCTGATAATATGACCTTAAATGTTGCCAGGACATAAAACTGAAACAAACAACAGACCACAATCATACATGCATATGCACATACGCACATACAGGCATACATATACACACATACATCCACACATACATGCATACATCCATAAAAAAATACACACATGTATATATAGAAACATTCATGCATACACATAAGATCAAAATGGGACAGTCCAAACATGTAGGACGGTCCAAACATCTGTTCTAACCACTATGAAAGCAACTACCTGTAAGGAAGCAGTCTCCATCCATGTGATTAAGCTGCCTCAACTAAACCAGTTACGTTCACACATGCTAGTTCGCCTCATCTAATCAGTAATCTACCTCGAGATGTGGTTTACTTGAGGCAAACTAGTTGAGTCGACTCAGCCCTAATTCGCCTCAGAGGACCGTTCACACGCACGATCTGAGTCGACTTAGATGAGGCGACTTAAGGCCCGTGTGTGAACGGGGCTTAAGAGACACACAGACACACATAGCCTTCGTGTAAACATTGCAGTGCATTTCAAAGTCTCTTAAAAGTTAAAGTGGTTTCCTATGGTTTTAAGTTTCTGCCCTACTTTGTCATAAATATGGTAGATTTAAAATTAATGTTGCCACACAGACTGACATGCTGATCATAATTATGTAATAACCTGCTTCAGCAGTGATGCATTCTAGTAAATGGACTTAGCATTCATTGCAGGCAGCAATCACTTACTTCTGAATGTATCACTATCAGTATCTATCAGTATCTATCAGTATCTATCAGTATCTATCAGTATCTATCAGTATCTATCAGTGTCTATCAGTGTCTATCAGTATCTATCAGTATCTATCAGTATCTATCAGTATCTATCAGTATCTATCAGTATCTATCAGTATCTATCAGTATCTATCAGTATCTATCAGTATCTATCAGTATCTATCAGTGTCTATCAGTGTCTATCAGTATCTATCAGTATCTATCAGTGTCTATCAGTGTATATCAGTATCTATCAGTATATATCAGTATCTATCAGTATCTATTAGTATCTATCAGTATCTATCAGTATCTATCAGTATCTATCAGTATCTATCAGTATCTATCAGTATCTATCAGTATCTATCAGTATCTATCAGTATCTATCAGTATCTAACACAGGGATGCAACATCAAATCCGGATAATTGGTAACGTGTGTGCTTTCATACGACTATGCAGCCTGACAATTACAGCAGTTAGTGCAACCCGCCCCGAATGGCATACCTACCCCCCCCCCCCGCCCCCGCCCACTACCTCCCCCCCCCCCCCCATACACATCGCCACTGAGTGCGGTCCTCAAACTGACCACTTTCCACTGCATGATTCATCCCGGTGTGGCGGTTTCAGCGTGTTCCCGTGCTCAGACGTGTACCTCGCTTCTGCGCATGCGTCAGAATCTAATAAACATGGCCGTAATCGATTAACACTACCCGGGCGACTCGGGTCATCCCAGTTGTCAGAATTTCAAATAGAACACGGCGAGTGGAGTCGACAAATACACGTGCCGTGTGCCAAAAAAGAATAACTTAAATTAATTAAATGGAAATATAGGTAAACTAGGCCATCATAAAATACTTTAAATCCTATTTTGCTCTATTTTTTATCGGCTATTAAAAAAAAAAAAAATGTGTCCACCCGAGCGCGGAGAAGCATATTCGATTATTCGACCCGAGTTTGTAGGATGTGCGCATGCGCCAATAAGTGTCTCGGGTGATCCGAGTTGATGCGAAATCCGCGCATGCGCAGAAGCAACGGGACACGTCTGAGCATGGGAACACGCTGAAACCGCCACACCGGGAAGCGGGTAGTGGGTAGCGAGTAGCGAGGGAGCGAGGGAGCGAGGGAGCGAGGGAGCGAGGGAGCGGGGAGCGGGGAGCGGGGAGTGGGGGCGCGGGGGAGAGAGGGGAGGAGGAGGAGACCAGTGGACGGGTGGATGTGGAACTAGAAGTGCACTTGGCCATTGGGGGAAGCCTCGGACGCCTGCACTCCACCCTCACTGGGCTGTCAGTGTCACCATTTATTGGGATGCCGAGATGGACCGACGCTGGGCGCGGTGCAGTCTGGGTAGTTGGGTAGTTGGTTGTTTGTTGGACTTTAACGTCCTGGCAACATCTGAGATCGCATCAAGGTATGTACCGGCTGGCTATGGTTGGTTGTTGGGGGGGGGGGGGGGTGTTTCACGTCCTAGCAACATCTATGCTGCCTGCAAAAGTGCTGAAACTTGAAGTGCTGTTGGCTTTTGCAAGTTACCAGCGGCACTCCATCGGGGGGCAAATAGAGGTTTCACACCAGCAAGAACATGTCCAGACAGACAAAACTATTTGTCCCTGCAGTGGCTGGTCAGGAGATGTTGGGAGTTCAAACAAAAGTAATGTAGATTATAACCATCAACATAAGATAGTTAGGTATCTCAGAAAATGACAGAAACTCAAAACCATCGGACTATGCTACTTTAATGTTATTCACCTCTGAACAGAGTCCGAGGTGACTCTTTTATCTACTACAAACTCTACATTGTGTACTAAATCTTAGATTGCACTAAACACACACTTAACACAGACTGTGCCAAACTACAACAACAAACCAACTGTCATTTCATCAAGTCAATATTACACCAATCCCCCCCTCCCCGCCATTCTCCTTCTCACTACTTATCCTCACAATATTTATCTTGACAATATTTATTTTCTCAATGCTTTTACACCCCCCCCCCCCCGCCCCCCGTCGCACCCCCCTTCACCCCCTCCACTTCACCCCTCCCCACACACACAGGTGACCTAGAGGCTATACCCACCAGTGCACGCCCCCTCACGGGAAGTAAGTCAACCACACACGCAACGTGGCTCTCGACAAAGGCCGGGCCTTATTCTGCAGACTGGGGTTCACACGCTCAGTGGGTCACACCGCTTTTTTACAAGCCACCTGGTGGAAACATCAGTTTCATTTGTTGGGGCAGATTTCCCAATGAGGCAGCACTATAAAGTCGCCATGAGTGCGCACTGTCACAAGTCGGTACCGGTCCTGATATTAATGTGTGCAAGTACAGTAAAACCTCTCTAACCGACCATCTCCACAGATGGACCACTCCCTTTATTTGGGCCCTAACAATACCATTGTAACCATATGTGACTGTCTCAAAAGGTGCTAACCAATATGGGACAAAACTTTGTCCGTTGTAAAGATCAACATACTATCTGCTTATGCATTTGCTCAGGATAAACTGATCTGTTGTTTACATGGTGTTTCATAATCCCAATAGAACACATATTGATTTGAAGCAAATGTCCTTGTGTTTTCAGTGTAACCATTTCTGTGCGGTTTTGTGTCAATCATTACAAGGGACAAAAAAAAAAGAGTTATCACCTTTTGAGACATGCTCATATTGTAACTCCCTAAACCGACCACCTCCCTAAATGGACCACATAAATTCGGTCCCAAAGTCGGTCGATTTAGAGAGGTTTTACTCTAATCAGTTTGACTTGACAGGGATTTAATTTTAAACTCCCAGACCAGACGTGGTGGCCGAATCGGTAGAGCGCAGACTTCGCGTGCGGGAGATCGGAAGTTCAGTTCCCGGTCGAGTCAAACCAATGACTTATAAAAGTGATATTTGTCGCTTCCTAGCCAGGTGCTCGGCATTAATAGGATAGGGAAAGGACTGGTTAGCTCAGTGTCAGGATAATGTGACTGAGTGGGATATCGGGTCAAGGTGGTGGCAGCATGATTTTCCAGTGGGGTAGCACTATAAATTCACGATGAGTGTACATTGTCACAAGTCAGTACCCATCCTGATATGACCTTAGATGTTACCAGGATGTAAAACTCCAACAACCAACGAATCAACATCCTGGCAACATCCAAGGTCATATCAGGATGGGTACTGACTTGTGACAGTGCATGCACATTCATGGTGACTTTTATAGTGCTGCCCCACTGGAAGACCAGGCCACCAGCATCAATGACCCAATTTGTCACTCTCCCACCACATTATCCTGACACTGAGCGAACCAGTGATTGTCCGATCCTAATAATGCCGAGTGCCAGGTTAGGTAGTATCAATTTCATTGTTTTGACTTAACCGATTTTCAAACTCCTGACCTTCCGCACAAGAAGCCTGATTGCACGCTAATCGATTCGACCATTGCAAGGGACCAACAATTGTCCAAGCACCCACCCCACCAGACATCAAACAACAACTATATATTCAAGATGTCAACCGTTCTAAGCAGAGATGTGGTGTTCTCTGTGGCAGAGTAGTTAGAGTGTCTGACTTTTTTCTAGGTCGGACTCCTAATCTGAAGGTCGGTGGTTCTATTACCCATGCCTGCAGATCTGCCAATTTGGATTTCCACCGCTGTGTATAACTTACAGCGTCATCAAAGGCCAGTTGCTCTCATACCATGTCTATGTGGTGTGGGAGGTTCAAAATTCCTTGGGTCGGTAAATGTGTAGACTCAGACTTTCTATTGAAAAACTGTCTAATGGTGAAAACAAGTCTAATCAGACTTATCCATTACAGGCAGTATAGATCTTCAAGAAAAAGAAAAAAAATTCTATATTTAGAAAACCAACACAGATTAAATCATTTGTTTGTTGAGGTTATACGTCCAGTCAACATCTAACTTCTAAGGTCATATTAGGATTTCAATACAACAAAACTTGACTTAAGATCACTCAGAAGATGTCAATCGTTTTATCTATGGGAAAAAATCCACTCTAAAGCACCTGTCAGACTTCACCGGATCGCGGAAAAGGACTGACACGGACACAAATATTCTAATCCGGTGTGATTCGGACTTGAAATGTATCGATTATGTAACGGACGGTAACAAACAGGTAACAGATGGTAACGAATGGCAATGGTTGATAAGGTATCTAATAATCAATGGACAATTCAGTATAAAAAAAAGAACTATAACGAATGGCAATGGACGTGTAACGGATATGTAATAGACGGGAACAGATGGTAAAGGATGGGAACGGACAGTAACGGCCGGGAACAGATGGGTAACGGACGGGAATGGATGGGTAACGGACGGTAACGGATAATAACCGCATATGTCAGTCTGGCACAATCAATTACAAGTTTTGTGCATGCTCAAAACTTGTAATAGATCGGGCCAGATATCAACGGATATCGATGAATATCAACGGATATGCAACAGACAGACCGGACTTTGCCGGATGTCAAAGGACTTTGTTCCGTTTGAATCCGTTTCCTCAATCCGGTAAAGTGTGACAGGGGCTTAAGAGGCTTATACTTTGTTTAAACCATCAATTCACAACAACCTGTGTTAAGATTAGTCACTATATCGGCGGTTTTTATATTAAAAGGATGATTCTACTTTCAAATGAAAAGAAAAGAGGACTCCTTGGAGTGTTACCCTTGAAGTCTTCAAATGAAAGGCAGCGGAGTTATAATAGATAAAAGGAAGGTCTGACTATTCTAAAAGCGCAAATATAAGACATTATAATGTATCACCACTACTGTATTATGTATATATTTGATATATAAGTATATATCTAAGAATATCTAAGAGAGCGGCAGTCAAGTAATGACAGCAGTCTTTGTCGCATCGCGACCGACAGCATGATGATGATGATGATGATCTAAGAATAAATATATATTTCAGAATATATTTATGGACAAAAACCCCATCGCGGAATAAATATACAAGAATAAAGTAAATAACATAATATATCCAGTACAATCTATACTAGAGATCATGCCAATGGTTATATCATTTAAATACCATTAAACAGGACATCAATGTTAGCAGAGAATGTTGCTGATTTTGCTGATTTGTTCGCTGATTTAAAGCTGCATAGTATGAAGAAAGCATCACATTTCAAAACCAAATCACTTCTCTCGATTTGATGCTACATATCAAACTTAGGTAGCTCTGCACTTATTGACCACTTGTTGACGCATAGAACTTATTAGAACGTATTAGAAGTTATTAGACCTTATTAGGAAGGCTATAACCTAATTTAATACAAACTCTTACTGCTAAAGCATATGGTGTCACAATTTGTACATTCTTGCCTAAATTAATGTTTCCTGTTTTCACTTCAAATATCTTCAAAGTGAGCTATTTGAAGTAAAATGTACTCCAATGTAAAGTAAAGCAGATTCTTATAACCGACGTAATGTATTTATCTCCGAAAAAAATGGCAACAACTCAAAACCATCAGACTATGCAACATGAAACCTACAAGCCTCCCCTCCCCCCCCCCCTCCCCTCCCCCTCAAACCCCTAGACCACCCACCCAGTGTGAGTCGCGTAGCATTCATCTCACAACAATAAACGCAGTGTGTGAGTGGCATGTCGGTTAGTGGCTCCGCCTTGTAGAGAGATTAATGGTACGACGCTCTGTAAAGATGACGTCATCGTCAGTTTGACATTGAGACGTGTGCAGAACACACACACACACACACACCACAAACACCCTTAGTAAAAATAAAGCTTGTTTTATTTAACGATGCCTCTAGAGCACATTGATTTTCATCATCGCCTATTGGACATCAAACATATGGTCATTCTGACATATTTCTTTTTAAGGAAACCCACTGCCGCAACATAGGCTACTCTTTCCGATAAGCAGCAAGGGGTCTTTTATATGCACTTTCCCACAGACAGGACAGCACATACCACAGCCTTTGATTAAGCAGTTGTAGACCACTGGTTGGAATGGAAAATAACCCAAACTGCAAATGTGTCCACTGAGCAGGATCGATCGGATGATCCACACCTTCACAGCTGGACACTCTACCGCCTGAGCTACGTCCCTCTCCCCACCACCCTGAGTACTCCCCCACCAAACCCGACGCCCCAATCACATGGCACACAGCAGGACCCACCTACCCTGAAGGGAAGTCTCCATTCTGAACCCAGCAGATTCGATTCACTCACCTGTGAACAAAGAAGAGAACATTGTTAGTTATCGCACAACAAAAAATATATAGATGATCATTGCAACGTGAACTTGTAGTAAGTAAGGGAGTATATTTGTGGGGGTTTTACGTTCTAGCAACATCTATGGACTATCCAACATCAAGATGGGTAGCAATTATGGCAGTGTGTACCTATTGCGACTTATAGTGCTGCACCGTTAGGTGCCCTTCCTTACACAGAACTTAAGAGTGCCTGGGTATAAAAACAAGATGCACTGACATCCTCTTGGTTGTCCATCGGTGGCGACGATGACAGCAACTCGTCATTTGTTGTGAACTTGTCGATGATCGATGAGTCCAATTTGTGCTCTGAAGGAATGTGCGGTATCACGTGGGACATGAATGTAGCTGGAGGGTCGGGAGTTCAAATTCCAGCCAAGTCAAACCAATGATTTATAAAAACTGATAATTGCTACTGCCTAGCCTGGGATGGGAATTATGAGGATGTGACAAGGACTAGTTCGCTCAGAATCAGGATAATGTGACTGTGTGGGATATCGGCTCATGGTACCAGTGGTATGGTCTCCCACTGTCCCAGTGGGGCAGCGCTATAAAGTTGCCATGGTTGTGCACTGTCACAAGACGGTACCCATCCTGATATGACCCTAGATGTTGCAAGGATATAAAACAAACAAACAAACTAAGATAAGATAGCTGACCAGCAATCTAGATGTGAAATGGGGTGGGGGTGAAAGGAGGGGGGGGGGGAAGAATTACAAAGTTACATCATGTGTGGTGTCCTCTGTGGCAGAGTGGTTAGAGTTTTCCAGGTTGGACTCCTAATCTGAAGGTCAGTGGTTTGATTCCCCATGCCATCACCTCTGCCAATTTGGATTTTCACCACTGTGTATAACTTACAGCATGATCAGAAGCCAATTGCTCTCAATGCCTCATACCATGTCTATGTGGTGTGGGAGGTTAAAAAAATCCCTTGGTTTGGTAAAAGCCTAGGCTCGGGCTTTCTATCGACTGACTGACTGTCCACTAGTGAAAACAGCACTAATCAGACTTATCCATGATAGGCAGTATAAATCTTCCAGAATCCCAAAGAGACGGTTAAGCACCGCCCAGGGAGTGCCTTTATTGGTAATCAATTACCCCATTTAACCGCACTTAATGTGTGCATGTCGCCCGTCACGTGACCGTCACGTGACGGCCCACTAATATTTAAAAAGACAGCCAGCACGCACCTTCTTCAGAATCGTCTAAATAAAGTCGGGTGTGAAAAAAATGAGAACTCCACGTGTGTGCACATTCGCATCTATGACTAAGTATGAGAACTTTGCACGGCTACATTTGTAACGATTTCAACTTCCCCCCCCCCCTTCCCAAGTTCCCCCCCCCCCCGGAATCTGAAAACGTTTTTAACTTCCCTCCGGGGAAATTAAAAACGTCTTCAGATTCCTGGGGGGGAACTTAAAAACAGTTTTCAGATTCCTCCCCCTATTTTCAAATTCCCCCCTCTGGGAATTTAAAATTGTTTAAAAAACTTATAAAAACATTTTAAATTTCAGACCTATAATATTTTTTTCTTAACCATCTTGGAGACTTTGTGTCATTTGTGGTTAAATATGTTTTATTGTACTAGTAATAATTTCCATTATGCTATTCTCTGTATATTATAATAATTGTCATGAAAAATAACCAAAAATAACCAAAATAAAAATAAAGAAAATTCCCCAAAAATGGGGGGGGGGAAGGTAAAACGAGGGAGGGAATTTGAAAACGTTTTCAAATTCCCCTGGGAGGAATTCGAAAACGTTTTCAAGTTCCCGGCAGGGAACTTGAATATGGGGGGAATTTGAAATCTTTACACCGGTTCATGCCCTCCTGCCCCTCCTCTCCTCTCCTCTTGCCCCCATTTACTCCCCCCCTCAGTTTCTGTCTTCAATATCTCTCTTCAATCTCTCCTCACTATGTCTTCACTATCTCTTCATTTTCTCTTCGATCTTTCTTCAACATCATCTCAATCCATCCTCAATCTTCCTCCAATCTGTTCCGAATCCAAGATGTGTTCAAGATCTGTTCAAGATGTGTTCAAGATTTGTTCAATAGCTCTTTAACAGCTCTTTGACAGCTCCTCCTCAATATCTCTTCAACAGCTCTTCAACAGCTCTTCAATAGCTCTCCAATAGCTCTTCAACAGCTCTTCAATAGCTCTCCAATAGCTCTCCAATAGCTCTTCAACAGCTCTTCAACAGCTCCTCCTCAATAGCTCTCCAATAGCTCTTCAATAGCTCTTCAATAACTCTTCAATAACTCTTCAATAGCTCCTCAACAGCTCTTCAACAGCTCTTCAATATCTCTTCAATACCTCCTCAGTAACTCTTCAATAGCTCTTCAACAGCTCCTCAACAGCTCTTCAATAGCTCCTCAATATCTCTTCAAAAGCTCTTCAATAGCTCCTCAATAGCTCTTCAGTAGCTCTTCAACAGCTCAATAGCTCTTCAATAGCTCCTCAATAGCTCTTCACTAGCTCTTCAACAGCTCTTCAATTTCGGATTTGTCTGTTTATCTATCTAAATGGATATTATGTAATAACAACCGACTGGTATTACAACTAGTATTAATACCACCAGTATTACTGATGATAACAATCGACTAATTTGGGATGGCTGAATGAGTTAGAGTGTCCGTCTCCTGGGTTGGTAGATCGTGGGATCAAACCCTGGTCGAGTAAAACCAATTACTTAAAGATTGATACTTGTCGCTTCCTGGCCAGGCGCTCGGCATTATTAGGATAGGTCAACGACTGGTGTGACTGAGTGGGATATCAGGTCATGGTGCCTATGGCCTGGTCTTCCAGTGGGGCAGCACTATAAAGTCGCCATGAGTGCGCACTGTCACAAGTGGGTACCCTTCCTGATATGACCTTAGATAATAGATGTTGCTAGTACGTAAAACAACAACTAACATTCATTTAAAGTTCACTCATGAAGAGGAATCAGTCAGTATTTGGGTTATGCACATTACAGAAAGCAACTAGTTGTGTTAGTCTAATTCCTGGTACACACCTACTGTATATGATTCGCGCACTAAAACTCGTGACTCGACCCGACCCGCTTAAAACTGAAAACGGGCCGATTCATTTTTCGAATGGTGAATCGCAATCATAATCGACCCGTTTTAGCCCTAAAACTGAATTTTTAGTCGCGAATCGCAATCGCTAGGTGTGCGCGGGGAGCGCACACCTAGCGATTTTTGTGCGCGAAACGGGCAGTTTTAGATCGTATACGGTAGGTGGGTGTGCACAAACGGTTGGTGTGTACTAGGCATTAGGTTATGGGACGACCGAATATATAGCTGTCTTAGTGCGCATGCGCGCTCGGCCCAACACGCGCGCCGGTTCAATGGAACGCACGGGTGTGTCACGTGGTGCGCGGGCTAAGGGACGCTAATGGTGACGTCACGTAATGAGCATGATTCGGGGGGGGAGGGGGGGGGGGTCTGTTTGGGAGCGGCGTGGGGGCCCTGATTTAATTTCTAAATTAATTAATTCGCTGTGGGTGCTGCGGCTGTCAATGCTGGTCGTGCCCGGGGCGGGCCGGTGTCGCGGTTTAAATTCTCCATGGATTTAGATTATATGCGGGGTTTCTGCGCATGCGTCAAAATTGAACGGGATTTCCGCCAGATTGGGCATATTTGATTAATCAACTCGGATGACCTGCACATCCTACAGACTCGGGTTGAATAATCGAATACGCTTCTCCATGCGCGGGGTGGGGAAATGGTGGCTTAATCCAAAACGTTTTCTTCTTTTTTTTACATAGCCGTTATAACTACAGCAAAATAGTGTTTAAAGTACTTTTTGTTTGCATAGTTTAGTTATATTTCAATTTTATAAACTGGTTTAGTAAACAAACAAAAACAAAAAAAAGACACACATAGGACTTCGACTGCTACAGGATGGTACAAGCACAAATGTGACATCATCGCTCCGAGCCAACCCCAGCCAAGAGGTGGGTTAGTGGGGTCTGGACTGTTTGCACACGGCACGTATTTTTGTCAACTCCATTTGAATTTCTAGCAACTCGGGTGACCCGAGTCGCCCGGCGACCGCGCATGCGCAGAACCCCGAGCGTAGAATCTGAACCCACGGATAATCTAAACCGCGACACCGGGGCGGGGCGGGGCGGGGCGGGGCGGGGCGGGGCGGGGCGGGGCGGGGCGGGGCGGGGCGGGGCGGGGCGGGGCGGGGCGGGCGGGGCGGGGCGGGGCGGGGCGGGGCGGGGGGCGGGGCGGGGCGGGGCGGGGCGGGGCGGGGCGGGGCGGGGCGGGGGCCTCGTGTCTGTCTGAAGGGGGTGGGGGTCTGTGTGTTTGTAAACCTGAGCCACAGCATCGTCTGCGGGAGGTACAGGCTGTGCATCTGGGGTAATTATGCACATATAGCCTAACCACCTCTGAACGGGTGTATGTGTGTATATGGGTATATGGGTGTATGGGTGTATGGGTGTATGTGTGTATGTGTGTATGTATGTATGTATGTATGTATGTATGTATGTATGTGTGTATGTATGTGTGTGTACGTATGTATGTATGTATGTATGTATGTATGTATGTATGTATGCATGCATGCATGCATGCATGTATGTATGTGCATGGATGTATCATGTATGCATGTATGTATGTGTCTATGTATGTACATACATACATATGTATGTATGTATGTATGTATGTATGTATGTATGTACGTACGTATGTATGTATGTATGTATGTATGTATGTATTTATGTATCCATTTCCATTTAGAAAGAATGTTCTATTAGTTTCCGTTAAAGTGGCCCTCTTCGCTGCACTTGGGGTGGCAGGGCTTTCCCTTGTTATGACCCGTTACAATACATCACAGCCCAGCGTGAAGGGAAAGGTGGTTAAGATTGTGGTTACGTCAAGTTTTATCGGCCATGTCTGGGTTGCGTGCGCACTTCTGTCAAATTATGAAACAGATACATGATATATATATAATATATAATATATATATATCACAAAATGAATGCATAGGAAAGCTAAAGGTCGGTTAAATCACAAAACTATGTAAATGTCGGTCAGCGATTAAAGCTGATGGTGGGCGTGTACAGTGTTAAGGTCTGGTCACATACACGTTAGTTGAACGGAGTGGAAGATCAGACAGAGACACTTGCTATCCAGACCGCACTTCGTCCACACCTCTCTCTATCTCCTCGCCGCTGGCCTTGCTCTTCCTTGAAATGTCTGAAAAGAGTTCCAGGAGGGAGAGCCCGCCAGCATTTCACTTTCTACTCTTACTCTGTCCATGTCTATGGCTCGCTGGTTGGTTACCATAGAGCAAATAGACATAGTCCTTTGACTCAACTCTCATTTCTCTTTCCTAGGCTCTACCCTTTCTATTTCTCCCAGGCATACTTCTCCCCCTGACCAGGGGAGTTGTATGCTTTGTTTCTCTCGCTTTGTTCTTGTTGCTGGAACCACCGCTGCACCCATCTTTACCCGCCCTTCCTCGAAACTCTTGCTGCTGTCTGCTGGATACAAGTGCTCAACTACCGCCGGACCGAAGAGATTTGGGGCCGCCCCAATGATTTGCCGTTAGAATGTTGTAAAGATGTCCCCAGCTTCTACAACCGCCCCTACTGAAGAGTAATCTTCAACCAAAGATTGGGCCGATTTATCGGAGCCTCTCTATAATGTTGCAGTTCTGCAACCAGTAACTGTCGTAAGTTTACAAACCACTCCAAGCAAGCAAGCAAGTGGAGGATAACGTAGCTGAACGTGGTTGTACGTACCGACATCCATATTTCTCTGGTACGTTCAACTATGTTAGCCTAGACTATGTTCAACTCTGTCCACTAACGTGTATGAGACGGGCTTTTACTGTTACTAGTGTTATATATATATAGGCACTGCCTTAAATAAAGACACTTTGGATTCTTCTGGTTTGCTACAATAACGTGTATTAAAGTTGCAGTCTGATGAAAACATCAAATTTCAAACACCAAAACAAGTATGTACATTTTATTCTACATATATACACAAAAGTTAGCTCAAGTTAAAGTGAGATAGATTATATATATTTATAACGATCAATTTAATATATTGAGAGAAACTCAAAACTATCGGATTATGCAGCCTTTAAGTTATGGAATCTGAACAATTACAAACAATTGGACTCCCTGATCCCACTGCTCCTTGCCTTATCCAAGTAATTACCAACAGGATGAACCTTGCAACGCTTTGCTTTGACTCGGCCGGGGATCGATCCCATGACCTACCATGCATGAAACACCTGTTCCACTCATCGGGTGTGGTAGCTATGGCTTGAAATGCTTAATTTGCATAAGCTAGTTATTGATTCGCTTGCTTGAATACCAAATTCTAATCCATAAATGGACGCACGGGAATTTCATGCCGGAAATTCCACTCGGATTATGGGATGCCAAATATAATAAAACTATTAATGTCTTACGGAGAGTCAAATGTAATGTAACTCACTGTTAGTGTTACTGACTGTTATGGAGTTACAAATGTAATGCAGCTGTCAGATGATTTTGGGGTGTCAAATGAAATGCAACTGGGTAATGGAGTTCCAAATGTAATGCGACTGTCATTGGGTAATGTTAATATCAGTGAATAATGCAATGCCAAATGTAATGGAAACTGTCATTGGATTTAGTGTCAAACCTACTTATGGTGTGGTAAATTTAATGTAACTGCCATTGGATAATGGAGTGCCAAATATACTGTAACTGTCATTGGGTAATGGGGTGCCAAATGTAAATTTAACTGTCATTAGATAATGGAGTACCAATACCAACTGCAATGTACCTGTCATTGTCATTGTTTTACCAAATTTAATATATATGTCCTTCGATAATGGAGTGCCAAACGCAATGTCATTGGATAATCAAATGCAATGTACCTGTCATTGGATAAGCAAATGCAATGTACCTGTCATTGGATAATCAAATGCAATGTACCTGTCACTGCATAACCAAATTCAATGTAACTGTCATTGGATAATATACTGCCAGATGCAATGAAACCAACAGAACCTTTATTTTGTTATTTAAAAAACTGAAATACAATATACAAATCAAGATGTAATAAGACGCCAAATAAAGATTTAAAAAAGTATATGTTATCTTTATTTGGTGCTAGTTATTAGATATTATTACATGTTATCTTTATTTGCCACTTTATTTCCTGGTGCTTGGCTAATTTCAAGGACCGTGCCAAATGTAATGCAACTGTCATTGGATAATGGCGTTCCAAATGTAATTAAAATAACAGAATCATGATTATATATATTCTTGTATGCAATGCACCTGCCATTGGATAATGTTGTGCCAAATTTAATGTAACTGTCATTAGATAATGGAGTGTCAAATGTAATGAAATTAACAGAATCATTATTTTAATTTTTTGTCATAACTAAAATACAATATAGAATATAGAATGTAATTACATGCCAAGCCAAGTAAAGAGAGCATCGTCCTGGTGTTTGGCTAATCTCAGTGACCACTACACAGACCACGTGACTGTGTGGGGGGAGAGTCACGTTGTCCCCAGTCCCGGCCTGTTTATCGCCCATGACCCTGACTGAGCAGCTCAGTGATTAATCGGCCATGTCCTCCCCAGCCAGTGCTTGTTGACTCGGGGGTGCGGGTAGGTGCGGGTGGGTGGGGATGGGGGGGGGGGGATCGCCCTTCCCAGGCGCGTCTCCATCTCCCGACATCCATCCCATAATTTGCAGAACGCACTCACAAAACACCATAGAAGGTCTATCTGCAAAACCGGGCTCTGTGGCCGAATCTGTAGAATTGCAGGTCTCCCGTGCGGGAGACCGCGAGTTTGGTTCCCGCTCGAGTCAAACCATCACTTGCAAAATGTATACTTCTCGCTTCCTGGTCAGATGCTTAGCATTAATAGGATAGGGTTTGGCTGGTTCGCTCAGGGTCAGGATAATGTGACTGGGTGAGATATCGGGTCATGATGTTGATGGCCGGATTTCCCAGTGGGGCAGCACTGTAAAGTCACCCTATTTGTTTGTTAGTTTCTTGTTTTATGTCCTAGCAACATCTAAGGTCATATCAGGACAGGTACCGACTTGTGACAGTGTGCACTCATGGTGACTTTATAGTGCTGTCTCACTGGGAAGCCAGGCCGTGAGCACCATAACCTGGTATCCCACTCAGTCAAATTATCCTGATACTGAGCACACCAGTCCTTGCCCTATCCTAATAATGCCGAGCGCCTGGCTAGGAAGCAACAAGTATCAATGTTTAAGTCATTGGTTTGACTCAACTGTGGTTCGAACCCATGACCCCATGATCTACCAGCACGGGAGATGGATGCTCTAACTCATTCGGCCATCCCGTCCGGTTCAAGTCACCCTGAGTGTGCACTCTCACAAGTCGGGGGGAGGGGGTACAAAGCAATGACCATATGACTTTTATGAGTTATGACAGTATGTAACAGATGAATCTACACCGGGCGGAGTGAGGCGTGTATGGAGGAGGGTCGGGGTCTGCTGTGTGTCTTGGGAGTTTGTTTATTTGTTGTTGTTTTACATCCTAGCAACATCTAAGGTCATATCAGGATGGGTACCGACTTGTGGCAGTGCGTACTCATGGCGACTTTATGGTCCTGCCCCACTGGAAGACCAGGCCACCAGCACTATGACCTGATATCCCACTCAGTCACATTATCCTGACACTGAGCCAACCAGTCCTTGCCATATCCTAATAATGCCAAGCACCAGGCTAGGAAGCAACAAGTATCCATTTTTAAGTCATTGGTTTGACTCCACCAGGGTTCGAACCCACGATCTACGTGTTTTTGGAGAGAATCACCAAATACAACACTGCTGTCATGTCTTCCTTGCGTTACCATTAGCATGCCTTTTGCCCGAGTGTAAAATTATGTCCCCTTAAATTTCCTGAGGGTAAAACTTTGCACCCTCAAATTGTTGGGATCATATTTTAAAAAGGTTCTTCGACGAGCCACAGACAACAACTCCTCCAGAACCCCCTCCCACCCCCCACCCCCCCTTATTCTGCGTACCCTCAAATTATTTTCTGGCGGAAACTCTGGTTAGTACAACCTGTCCCCATCCTTGCCCGCCCCAACCCGCCCCAGCCCGGCCCGCCCCACTTCACCCCACCCCGGGCTATTCCCCGGTAAAGCATCGTTCATAATCCCATCTCCCGTCCCCCAGCTCCAGAGGCCGTCGCGGCGGCGGGTGGGGAGCGGGCAGAGTTTACTGCCGTATAAAGCACGCCGAGTCCGGTCCCCGTCCGGCGGGCCTGTCTTCCCCCACGGCCCGGCCCGTCGCAGCTTTACGGCCGGCCCCAGTCACCGACACACGGCCGGAGACGGGAAGCCGGGTGTTTGCCTTACACGCCGGTGGCTGCGGGCAGCTGTGGGCCACAAGTGATTTGTCGCTGTCGGCTCACCCCGCACCCTCTGCTCCCCGCCCATCTGCCGCTCTACGCGCCCCGCCCCGCCCCGCCCCATCTCCGTCCTGATATTACCTGATATGCTGCAAAGACGTGAGACTCCCAGCAACCAAACCAACTAACCCACCATTACATCCCCCACCAAATCGCCATTTACTGCTGTTCTCCCTCCCCCCAGTCCATACCCCCTCTCCCCCACATCTCCCCGGTCTCCCTTCCTCACCCCCATTGTTCCACTCTTCCCCCTCCCCCGCCCCCCTCTCCGACATCCCCTTCCCCCCTCCTTTCCACCC
Source organism: Branchipolynoe longqiensis (assembly GCA_030323885.1). Classification (NCBI taxonomy): domain Eukaryota; kingdom Metazoa; phylum Annelida; class Polychaeta; order Phyllodocida; family Polynoidae; genus Branchipolynoe; species Branchipolynoe longqiensis. Next base: position 4,174,987 of record CM059195.1, on the reverse strand, counting down.
TCTCCTTCGGTCCTCCCGTCCTGATATGACATTAGATGTTGCTAGGACGTAAAACAACAAACAAACCTTCGGTCGTCTCCCCCCTACTCCACTTGCCACCTCTCCTCTATTCCCCACTCTCCATCCCCCTTCTCCTCTCTCCGCCATTCCCCCTCCTCCACTCATTCCCATCTCCCCAACTCCCCGTCTGTCTCCTCCCTCCCCCCTCCCTCTCCCTCCCTCTCCCATCCCCCTTTTCCCCTTCTCCCACCCCCTTCCTCCCCTCGCTCCCACCCCCTCTCCCCCCTCTCCCTTCCTCCCCCTCCTCCCTCTCCCATCCCCTCTTTCCCCTTCTACCTGTCCCTTCCTCCCCCCTCCCACTCCCTTCTCCTCTCCCTCCCCCTCCCCCTCCCCCCTCACCCTCCCTCCCCATCTCACTCATTTCCTCTCCCCCCCCCCCCCCCCCCCCCCCTCCGGCCTGTCTACACAAGCAAGCATTGATTCGCAGCTCGGCTGCGTTGTGCTTTTCACAACGTGCCCGTGTGTGGTTTGTGCGGGCCGCCCAGTGCCGGAACTACTTTCAGCTGACACGGCCGCTACACTCTCCACCACGGGCTCTGCCACTGCCACCGCGAGTACACTCTCCGGGCACATCCTTCCACCGGCCAGGTTATGGAAAGCGCCGTCCAGAGACACACAGACAGAGGCATGCTCAGTCACAGGGCGGGTTGTTTTGTTTGTTTGTTGTTGTTTTACGTCCTAGCAACATCTAAGGTCATATCAGGATGGGTACCGACTTGTGACAGTGCACACTCATGGCGACTTCATAGTGCTGTCCCACTGGGAAACCAGGCTGCCGGCACCATGACCTGGTATCCCACTCAGTCATATTATCCTGACACTGACCTAACCATTCCTTGCCCTGTCCTAATAATGACGAGGGCCTGACTAGGAAGCGACAAGTATCAATTTTTAAGTCATTGGTTTGACTCGACCAGGGTTCGAACCCACGACCCCATGATCTACCAGCATGGGACACGGACGCTCCAACTCATTCGGGCGAGTTGTACTAACGACGGTTAATTCACACACAGATCTATGGCCAACGCCATACTTTTCAAAGCTTCTTTTATTTAAAGACACCGCTAGAGCACATTGATTTTTATCATGGACGCTAAACCCTACTTTTCAATTCACTCACTTCGCAAGTGCTATTTGATCATTTAAATCATGTCAATCATGTCAATCATGACAATCAGTTCAGTGATATCAATCATATCAATCGGTTCAGTCAGGTGAATCATTTCAATCATGTCAATCGATTCAATCAGATCAATCAGTTCATTCATTCAATCATGAAAATCAGTTCGCTCTTTTCACTCGGTTCAATCAGTTCAATCCTGTTAATCAGTTCACTCATTTCAATCATGTCAATCAATTAATCAACTCATCATTTCATCATTATACTATTTCCCTTTTTCACTATTCCATTATTCCATTATTTCACTATTCCATTATTCCGTTATCCCGTTATTTCATCATTTCACTATTTCACTATTTCATTCTTCATTTATTCGCTAACGGCAGCTATATCATTCCCCACTGTGCGGCTACACACGCCGTATTTCACTCAGGTATCGCTGTATCAATCGGTCTGACGAGCCATTTCCCAACAACCGCGCCGCGCCATTGAGCAAACACTTCCCAAAATCAATCACATTTCAATGACTTGAACAGACAGGAAGTGGGTGAACATTACATTACACACAAGCTCAGGGACGGCCGTATGTTCCTCACATTAACCATTCAGCAGTCCATGTAGCGCATTTGTTTTGTTTGTTTGTTGGGGTTTTATGTCCTAGGTATGCAGGTATTGCAGGTATTGCAGGTATTGCAGGTATAGCAATACCTCAGGGAGTTTGATGCCCTTGCCCTGCAGAGTTGTAAACCACTGCCTTGTGGTACAGGTTCTTGACAGAACCGAAGGCTAAGGGAGCAAACCCTGAACAGAAAACCATGTCACTGTGGCAGCATTAAGGGCGGTTGAACTCCCAACATCTCCCTACCAGCCACTGCAGGGACAAATAGTTTTGCGCCTGTCTTGACATGTTCTTGCCGGTGTGAAACCTCTATTTGCTCCCTGAGAGAGTGCCGCTTGTAACTTGCAAAAGCCAGCAGCACTTCAATACCTTTGCAGGCAGATTTCATGAAATGAAATGGAGAGCGGCAGTCAAGTAATGAAAGTAGTCTTTGTTGCATCGCGACCGACAGCATGATGATGATGATGATGACGTCCTAGAAGCATATATACTCACACTAGGACGGGTACCGACTTGTGACAATGCACACTCATGGTTGATTTACAGTGCTTCCCCACTGGGAGATCATGACCCGATATCCCACACAATCACATTATTCTGACACTAATCTTATCAGTCCTTGCCCAATCTTAGTATGCCAACTCTCAGGATAAGTAGCGATAAGTTTCAATTTTGTAAGTCATTGATTTGACTCAGCCCGAATTCAAATTCCCGACCTTCTGCATGCGAAGCCTGTACTCTACCGATTAAATCAGCACGTGCTCTGGGTTGGTCAGTATCCAGATAATGTGACTCAGTGTGATATTGTTGAGGCATGGTTTCGGTAGCCCAGATTTCGACACGCCAATTTACCTGTTACTACTGAAGCCTATGGTGGCTTGGTATACCTGTCAACATTAATTTGACATGTTTGCCCTTCAGATATATCTAAAAAGTTAGACATTTAAAATCAAATTTACTTCAAACTAAAGTAACATAAATTACAAACCATCAATCTTTTTTTTTTCTTCTTGAAGATTTATACTGCCTATCAATCATAGATAAGTCTGAATAGACTTGTTTTCACCATTAGACAGTTTGTCGATAGAAAGCCCGAGCCTACACTTTTACCGACCCAAGGGATTTTTAACCTCCCACACCACATAGACATGGTATGAGAGCAACTGGCCTTTGATGACGCTGTAAGTTATACACAGCGGTGGAAATCCAAAGTGGCAGAGGTGAGGGCACGGGGAATTGAACCGCCGACCTTCAGATTAGGAGTCCGACCTAGAAAAAAGTCAGACACTCTAACCACTCTGCCACAGAGTACGCAATCTACTGTATTTATGTCGGAAAATGGTAGAAACTCGAAACCATCGAACTATGCAACTTTAATACACAAACTATATTGATGCATGCACATTGCGAAAATCCCCATTTAAAACCGGATACCCCTTCAAACTACGACACTGGACACAGGTCTATCCTGTGCTGTATGTGCTGACTCGACAGTTCAACTCGCTGCAATTTAGTCAGTTCGCAATTCTAGTGCAATGCTACTCGCTCTCTCCCCTCTCTCTCCCTATATACATGATGACATCAGTGACACAAATGTCTTGGTTGAGGCCGTGACTAGGAGTGGTCAAGGACCCTATAATACTAAGGCGGCTCACTCCCTATCTCTCTCATGGTAATGTACATTTCGCAGTGCCACCTTGTGGTGGGTTTGATCAGCCCGGCTGCTGGTTGGTGTTTCACATGTAAACACATACAATTATATTATACATGAGATAGGTAAGTATGAATACACATAAATATGAAATTGTTATGAACAAATACACATCATCATCAGCATCATCATCATCATCGCCATCATCACACATCTTTCCCATTCATATATACATTTATACATATAATATAGCAACTGCTTAACCAAGAGAACAAACAGCCAGCGCACCAAGTGGTGGATTTGATCATTTTGATTACACAGTACAGGCTGAGTGAGCCGTCTTAGTATTATAGGGTCTTTGGAGTGATTCAATATGCTCCCATGCTGTGGTAGTTTGGACGATGGAGTGACTCTTTTTTACTCAACTCAATTGCAGCGAGTTGAACTGTCGAGTCAGCACATACAGCACAGGATAGACCTGCGTCCAGTGTCACAGTTTGAAGGGGTACCCGGTTTAAAATGGGGATTTTCGCAATGTGCATGCATCAAAGTTGAATGGCAAGCCTGAAATGTCTGAATTTCTGGCTTGCTTCTGTCTGTGGAGGACTTCTCTGGAAATGTAGGGTGAGACAAGCAAGGATTCCTTCAGGAATCATTGTAGTGAATATTTTATGCTTGATATTATATATTATCCTATGCGCTAACAAGTTAAGAAGTTCTTATGTTAAAACCAAGACTACGCTCCGGTGGGTCTAATTCAAATTAAAGCACACTTAACAAACTTCTGATTTAAACTGATCTAAAATGTCACTTTGAACGGGGCTAAATCGAACGATGCTAAAGTTGTTAGATGGATCAATTATATTCTGGCAGTAAATAAATATTAAGTCAGTTTAGTGAGGGATTGGCCACGCATTGACTTAAGGCACACATGGCATGTGGGGGCATAATGTTAGCGAAGCCGTTTGTAATCATTGCACGTGAATTGCATGAGGAGTGCATAAGACCCTGATTGGTTGTATACAGCAACGGCAACGGTGGGAGGGGAGCGGGACGTAGCTCAGGTGGTAGAGTGTCCACCTGTGAAAGTGTGGGTCTTCCTATCGACCCATTTGCAGTATGGGCTATTTTCCGATCCAACCAGTGGTCCAACCAGTGGTCCAACCAGTGGTCCACAACTGGTTCATCAAAGGCGGTGGTACATGCTGTGCTGTCTGTGGGAAGGTGCATATAAATATAAAAGACTCCTTGCTTCTCATGGCAAAGAGTAGCATATGTGGCGGCAGTGGTTTTCCTCACAAAGAAATATGTCAGAATGACCATATGTTTGACGTCCAATAGCTGATGATAAAAATCCATGTGATCATGAGGTGTCATTAAATAAAACAAACTTTCGTTTTGGTAATTGTGAGAGTGTGTGGCCATATATGGCAATGCACAGCAATGCATAGCAATACATGGCAATGCATAGCAATGCATAGCAAGACATAGAGACACATAGCAATACATAGCAATACATGCACACACAAATGCACACATACTTAGCCACACATGTATATATGTGCATAAACATACATACAATTTGGTTGGTTGTTGGAGTTTTACGTCCTGGCAACAGTTAAAGTCATATCAGGACAGACATACATACAATGATTGACACATACATACATACAATGATACATACATACATACAATGATACATACATATTAATATTATTATACACATACATGTTGTATACACACATACATACACCGTCTAACACACACACGGACACCCCACCCCCACCCCACCCCCACCCCCTTCCCGGCGTGCACCGTGAGTGTAGGCCGGCCGCCCTGTCTGTATTGATTATAGATGAGCGGCATTCCCCCACACCCCGCCCCCCACCCCCACCTCCCCGTCTGATACTGCTGGTTCCCGCCCTTATCTCCCCGCGCCCACGCCCGCCGATACCACTACACACGGGGAGGCGACGGTAGAGCGCGGGCCTCGCTTGTGGAAGGTCGGGAGTTCGGTTCCCTGTCGAGTCATACCAATGGCTTTACAATTAATACTTGTCGCTTCCTACTCTGACACTCGGCATTAATAGGATAGGGCAAGCACTGGTTGGCTCAATGTCAGGATAATGTGACTGAGTGGGATATCGGGTCATGGTCCCAGTGGCCTGATTTCCCAGTGGAGCAGCACTATAAAGTTGTCATGAGTGTGCACTGTCACAGTTCAGTACCCATCCTGATATGACCTTAGATGTTGCCAGGATGTAAAACTCCAACAGCCAACCAACCACGGGGAGGCGCCCACGCGTAGCAGGCAGCGCTCAGCGGGCGGCCCTTTATCGCCCAATCTCCCATTTATCGCCCACGTCGCTTTGAATCAATATCAGCACCTCACATTTCATATCCGCGTAGATCAAAACCAACTCGGCATGAAACAGTGGCGACGCCTTTGCCTCATGACCGGAGCCATATTAACTTCTGGGATTTAAGAGATATCGACTGAGTGTCGTGCAACTTAGTCTTAAGCGCGCCTCACACTAGGCGACAATTCGGGTTGAAACGCTGTAATCGGCACTCTCTTAGTCGTAGAACGATATTTGATTGAAGCGGCATAGATCTTGTCCGGTGGCTCATTTTGTGAGATAAGTATATTAATTTGATCGTTATAATCTACGTTGCATTAGCAAATATAGTAATACACTCTATATATATAATTATATTTTACGCGCAAGTGCTTTAAGACGAAACACTGACTATAATGACCAGACGAGATGGCCGAATAAGTTGAGCATCTGTCTCCTGTTTATCGAGATCGGGGGATCCGAACCCATGGGTTCGAACCCTGGTCGATTCAAACCAATGACATAAAAAAAATTATTTGTCGCTTCCTAGCCATGCGCTCAGTATTATTAGGATAGGGCAAGGACTGGTTGGCTCAGCATCAGGATAATGTGACTGAGTGGGATATTAGGTCATGGTGCTGGCGGCCTAGTCTTCCACTGCAGCAGCACTATAAAGTCGCCATGAGTGCGCACTGCCACAAGTCGGTACCCGTCCTGAGAATGATATGAACATAGATGTTGCTAGGATGCAAAACAAGCAACAAACAATCTACCTACCTTTAGTAAATATTGTACGTTGATATATTGTATAGATATAATTATATTGCACGCACACATGCATTAAGACGAAACACTGACGGTAATGCACACTGAGTACTCCATCAGGTGCATTCATTTTAAACTACAAGCACTCAAATTCACCACCGCCTCGTGTGTATTCTACACGATGAATAGACCGGTGTTGCAGTTTCCGCTGCACACCAGTTTGCGAGGGACACATCCATTCAAATGCATTGTCAATGGCTGTGAGCAAATCTTCACACAGAAGAAGTGAAATATCTCTACAACCACAAGACCTAGAAACAAATCCCTTGGTACACATATAGAAAACATGTGTACCAAAAAGATTATATTAAATTGATATGGGTAGGGTTCTGGATTTCTATTAATTTTGAATAAAACTAATGTTTTACACTGCGCGTACCATCAAACTCAAGGCATTGTCAATGGTCATACAGAAAATACAGCAAAAGTGAAATATCTCTAAAACCACACCACCTAGAAACAACTCGCATGGTACACATATAGGAAACATCTTTACCAAAAACATTATATTAAATTTATAAGGTTAGTGATGACCCTGTTCGATTTTGATGCATGCGCAGAAGCGATGTGTCCCTCGCAAACTGGTGTGCCACTGAAACTGCAACACTGAGTCATGACTCATGGCAACCCAAACAAGCGGCCATATCCCATATCCCATATTCCATGTCACCACCTCAAGTGACGCCCTCCACTTGAGAGACATGCTCACGGAGCTCCTCCTGTCCCGATGGCAGCATAGTGACCATCCATTTCACATTTAGTCTCTGGCAAAGAAACAGTACTAGTACAACAGATTCTACCACCACATTCTTTACGTCCTAGCAACATCTAAGGTCATATCAGCACGGGGGACGACCGTGGGGCACTGATGGCGGGTGAGGTGTGGCTTGCAATGGGTTGGTCGGTTGTCGGAGTTTTACGTCCTGGCAACATATAAGGTCATGTCTTGACGGGTATTGACTTGTTACAGTGGGCACTCATGGTGACTTCATAGTGCTGCTCCACAGGCCACCAGCACCATGACCTCATATCCCACTCAGTAACATTATCCTGACACTGATCCAACCAGTCATTGCCCTATCCTAATATTAATAATGCTGAGCACCTGGCTAGGAAGTGACAAGTATCAATTTTAAAGTCATTTGTTTGAATTGACCAGCATTTGAATCTGTGGTTTCGAATCGCCCGATCTACCAAAACAGGAGACGGCCGCTCAACTCATTTGGCCATCCCGCCTGGTGGCTGGCAGTGGGAGCCGCCAGGCAGGCAGGCAGGCAGGCAGGCAGGCAGGCAGGCAGGCAGGCAGGCAGGCAGGCAGGTAGGCAGGCAGGCATGCAGGCAGGCAGGTAGGTAGGTAGGCAGGCAGGCAGGCAGGCAGGCAGGCAGTCAGGCAGGCAGGCAGGCAGGCAGCGCGAGTGGTATTTCAAGAGGGTGGGGAGAGAGTACTTATTTGCCCGCCTACTAGTACCACCGGATCAGTGTGTCCGATTAGCGACCCGTGAGATGGCCCGCTGAGAACTTTAAGATCAGAGAGACAGGTTAATCGCGTGTTTATCCGGCCTTTACCCGGCCTTTATTACAGGCTTACGGCCAATTAACGCCCACCTGTGTAATTGCTTGTCGGTCCTGCTTGACCTTGACCTCCCGACGGACGGCCTTGACCCCTGAGGTCTCGGCGAGGTCGCGCTTCCTCCCGGCGTCACTAATGACGCTGGTCGCCGCCGGGCACCTCGGGTGGGCGCGATTTGCTAAAGAATCATCGACTAATACTGCCAAATTCCCTCGCCTAAAGTGCGCTGAACTTTCTGATTGAGGGCCGTGCTGATATGACCTTAGATGTTGCTAGGACGTAAAACAACATCAAAACAATCTACTTGAGGTCCACCAGACGGGATGGCCAAATGAGTTGAGCGGCAGTGTCCCGTTTTACGAAATCGTGGGATTTGTGGTCGAATGAATGACTTAACACTCGACACTTATACTTGTCATTTCCTAGCCAGGTGCTCAGCATTATTAGGATAGGGCAAGGACTGGTTGGCTCGGTGTCAGGATAATGTGGATATCGGATCATGGTGCCGGTGGTCTGGTCTCCCAGTGGGGACAGCACTATAAAGTCATTGTGAGTGTGCACTGTCACAAGTCGGTACTCATCCTGATATGACCTTAGATGTTGACAGGACGTAAAACTTCAATAACCAACATAGCCCTTTTCTACTTGAAGTACCTTGCCTTAAGATATTTGAAACAGGACCTTGGGCGGTTGACCCCCCCCCCCCCCCCCCCAATGACCCACAGGTCACACAGCTCCTGGATTCCACCAGTCAGGGACCAGACGGGATGGCCGAATGAGTAAGAGCGTCCGTCTCCCATGTTGGTAGATCGTGGGTTCGAACCCTGGTCAAGTCAAACCAATGACTTGAAAATTGATACTTGTCGCTTCCTAGCCTGGCACTCGGCATTATTAGCATAGGACAAGGACTGGTTGGCTAAGTCTCAGGATAATGTGACTGAGTGGGATGTCACATCATGGTGCTGGCAGCCTGGTCTTCCAGTGGGGCAGCACTATAAAGTCGCACTGTCACAAGTCGGTACCCGTCCTGATATGACCTTAGATGTTGCTAGGACGTAAAACAACAACAAACAACCAGTCAGGTGACCCCCCCCCCCGCCCCCCCATACTCACACACAACACGCATGTGAGACGCCTCTGTCATCAGACACAGCTGACATGACAGGCTGCTTGTGTGTGTGTGGGGTGTGTGTGTGTGTGTGAGTGTGCGTGAGTGTGTGTGAGTGTGCGTGAGTGTGTGTGTGGTGTCTGGGTGTGTGAGTGTGTGGTGTCTGGGTGTGTGTGTGTGTGTGTGTGGGTGTGAACATTAATTTAATGTAACGCTGGTTGCTCGGCTGGAAGATCACCCCTTCGGGAAACCATACTGTGACCGTACGACATGTTTGTGGTTAAATAACACTCACCTCAACAATCCTGGTTACAACAGCACATTTGTCAGACAGTGCAGGTTTAGTAGTATGTATGGATGACTGCATGGATAGATGGATGGATGAATGAATGGATGAATGGATGGATAGATGAATGAATGGATGAATGGATGGATAGATGAATGAATGGATGAATGGATGGATAGATGAATGGACGGATAGATGAATAAATGAATAGATGAATGGACGAATTGGTGAATGTGTGAATTGGTGAACGGATGAATGGATGAATGGATGAATGGATGGATGAATGGATGAACGGTTGGAGGGAGGGAGGGAGGGAGGGACAGAGAGGGAGAGAGAGGGGCGGGGAGGGAGGGGGTAGGGAGGGAGAAAGAGAGGGAGGGAGAAAGAGAGGGAGGGAGAGAGGGAGAGAGGCAGGGTGGGGGGGGGAGGAGGGAAGGAAGAAGCGAGGGAGGGAAGGAGGGAAGGAGCGAGGGAGGGACGGAGGGGGGAGGGAGGGGGGAGGGGGAGGGGGGAGAGAGGCTGGACGGGTGGTTGTATGGCTGGTTCAAAAGGTTAGCTGGCCGGTTGGTTGGATGGTTGGTTAGATGGATAGATAGATTGAGAGATGAATAGATCGATAGATAGATAGATAGATAGATAGATGAATGGGCATTTTGCGTCCAACACAAGCTCTGTGTTCTACGCTACAACCCGATACTATTAGACTGGGCTGTGTTAATTACATGTCTCTTAACGGACGTTTGTGTTAATTGTGTTAGACAGGCATCGGGCCGAGCTGTAACTGTAAAGTGATGTAAGTGAGACACGAGGATGTCGTCTCCAACGTCTGACAAGTCACGCCCCATCAGCTTAGCCCACCGTTACACCACGTCACCTCACACAGAATCAACACCGACTAGACATGTACAAAAAGCCATGGTACCAGGTGGGAAGGCCGAATCAACTGAGCGTCCGTCTCCTGTTTTGGTAGATCCAGGAATTTGAACCCACGGGTTAGAACCCTAGTCGAGTAAAAGCAATGACTTTAAAATGTATACTTGTCACTTCATAGCTTGGTGCTCTGCATTATTACGATAGGGCAAGGACTGGTTGGCTCAGTGTCTGAGTGGGATATCGGGTCATGGTGCCAGTAGCCTGATTTCCCAGTGGGGAAGTACTATGATTGTTGTTTGTTTGTTTGTTGTTTTACGTCCTAGCAACATCTAAGGTCATATCAGGACGGGTACCGACTTGTGACAGTGCGCACTCATGGCAACTTTATAGTGCTGTCCCACTGGGAAACCAGGCCGCCAGCACCATGACCTGGTATCCCACTCAGTCACATTATCCTGACACTGAGCACACCAGTCCTTGCCCTATCCTAATAATGCCGAGCGCCTGGCTAGGAAGCGACAAGTATCAATTTTAAAGTCATTGGTTTGACTCGACCGGGACTCGAACCCACGACCCCACGATCCACCAGCACGGGAGACGGACGCTCTAACTCATTCGGCCATCCCGTCTATGAAATATGTACTATGAAATCACCAGGAGTGTGCACTGTCACCAGTCAGTACCCGTCTTGATATGACCTTAGATGTAGCCAGGATGTAAAGAAACTGAAAAAGCGCCCGTTTGACGTCCAACGGCTGACGATAAAACCCTATGTGCTCTAGAGACGTCGTTAACGTTGCATAGTCCGATGGTTTTGAGTTTCTGTCATTTCCTGAGATAAATATATTAGGTTGATGGTTATAATCTACCTTACTTTAGTTTCAAGTAACTTTTGGAGTGAATGGCTAACTTTGGAAATATTTGAAGTTCAAACATGTAAAAGTAATTTTGGCAAGCACGCCAAAACTCTGACACCATAGGTTTCACCAGTAATAGATTATATTAATTAACTCACCATTCCCTTCTATGTGGCAACAGATACTTAATAAGTGCATCAGTATCTAAGTTAGATATGTAGGATCAAATCTAGATAAATGTTTTGGTTTTGAAAATTTGATTCCTTTATCAGACTATGCAGCTTTAAATAAAACTGGCTTTAGAGCCAGAAGTCGGAATGGCCGCTAATATAATAACGCTGACAAACAGGTGTAGGATGTTCAAAACACTACCCCAACAGTAGCGTTTTCAACTTAAGTTGCAAACACCACTGTTAAGTTCAAAACACTACCCATATGTATGTCCAAACCACTACCAAGTTCAAAACACTATTGTAACACGGCAGTGGGGGCTGTAAGTGTAATGTCACAAAATGTAACCTAGTTTGGTTATTGGGAGTTTTACATCCTGGGAACATCTAAGGTGATATCAGGACACACATACTAGTAGTATGCTGATAGCACTGTGGCGTCTGCGCAAAATATTAGTATACGTTGATGGTGCTGCCGCAACTGTACCACATATTAGACTGCGCTTATGGTGCTGTGGTGTTTGATTGCTTGTTTGTTGTTGTTTTATGTCCCAGCAACATCTATGGTCATCTCAGAATTGGTACTGACTTGTGGCATCTTTATAGTGCTGCCCCACTGGGAGCTGGGAGCTGCCAGCACCATGAGAGTAGTGTTTTGAACTTAAAGGGAGTGTCTTGAACTTAACGATAGTGTTTTGAGCATGGCAACAGTATTGTTTTGAACCTTCCTTTAACTAAGTTCAAAAACACTACTGTAGTGTTATAAACCTAGGTTGAAAACACTACTATAGTGTTGTTGTGGGGTAGTGTTTTGAACTTACTACACCGGGTGTCACCAAGAGGGCGGACAGACAGATAGAGACACAGACACAGACAGACACAGACACACATAGACACACCGACACAAACAACAGGATCTACAGATAAACTCAGAAAACCCAGATAAACACAGAAACACAGACAAACACACACACAGACAGACACACACATACAGACCCAGACAAACGCATAGACACACACAGACAGACACACATATACAACACAGAAACAGACAGACATAGACACACAGACAGACCCACACATACGTACACACATACAGACACCCACACATACATCCACATCACACAGACAGACACCCACACAGAGACACACCCACCTCCCCCCCGCACACTCGACGACGCCCCCCCCTTTCACACACCCACACACACAGGTAGGTGTAACATGGCTCGCTGAAACGTGTTCCCTACCGGTATTCACGCAGGGCTCCTTGTGTGCGGACTGCACGCACTGCCCCGCTCGGGACACCGCCGAGTCGTTGGCAGTGTTGCGTCTGATGCAGTATTCTAAATAACTATAATTAATGAAATGCTCGATATGTGCAGTTTTGTATGCATTAATTATGTCGCTGTTGCGCATGTAGGCTCATGCCCTATCGTGTATCGCGTATCGTGCCATTGAAGTAAGTGTGCCTGCAGGCAGTGGGCTAGAGTCTATAGAGGTTCTGCTCTACGCATCAATTACATCCTGTAATATATATATCTATACGTCTTCGCCTGTCCAGCATAATTGATGCCATTATATTAGAGTATATTGGATAGAGCTGGAGCAGTGTCTGTCATCTGTCTATGTTCTTTTTGACTATTCAATATCATACGCAGGATCTACAGATCAACTCAGAATACCCAGATAAACACACAAACACATAGACAAACACATAGACAAACACATAGACAAACACATAGACAAACACCCACAAACACATATACAAACACGTAGACAGACACATAGACAAACACGTACTGACATAGACACACATAGACAAACACATACATACACATAGGCAAACACATACACATACACAAACACCTAGACAAACAGACAAAAACCTAGACACACCTAGACACACCTAGACAAAGACACACAAACACCTAGATACACACATAGACAAACACATAGACAAACACATAGACAAACACATAGACAAACACATAGACCCACATGTAGACAAACACATAGACAAACACATACATACACACACAAACACATAAACACACATACACAAACACATAGACAAAAACATAAACAAACACATAGACAAACACATAGACAAACACATACAAACACATAGACAAATAGACACACACAAACACATACACAAACACACACATACACAAACACAGAGATACACACAGACAGTTCTTTGTGACTACTCATAATCATACGCAGGTTCTAGCACGAATGAACGTGTTGGTGTCATTTAAAGCTAATTAAATAAAGCATTGGTACTTGTTTAACCGCAGGCAGCTGACCATGTTGTACCCGTGTTAGTTCCTATTTACGAGATGAGTCACACACAGACAAGTATACACACATACATACACAGTCAAACACATCGCGACACATATATACACACACAGACAAACACACATACACATAGGCAAACACACAGCACACACAGAAAAACTCACATGCAAACACACAGGTAAACAAACACACTCACAGACAAACACGCAGTCAAATAGGCAAACACGTAGGAAAACACATAGGCATACACACAGGCAACAAACAGGCAAACACACAGCCACATAGGCAAACTCTCACAAACTCAGGCAAACACACAGACAAACTCACAAGACAAACACACAGGCAAACACACAGGCAAGCACACATACATACAGACAAACTCGCAGACAAACACAGACAATCACACAGGCAACACAAACACAGGCAAAACACAATCAGACACAGACAAACACACAACGCAACAGACTGGCACACCCACAAACAAACTCACGCAAACACACAAGGGCACACACACAAACACGGGACAAACACTCAGCATTTGGTGCTGTGTAGAAGGGTATCATATGTCAATTTAATAGAACCCGTTATTGATAAAGCATATGGGGTCAGAGTTTTGTGAAGCACGCCAAAATTAAGTTAGCGTGTTTACACTTCAAACATCAAATAACAGAAACGCAAAGTGTCAAACCCATCGGACTATGCAGCTTTAACTATGTCACACCCATCGGACTATGCAGCTTTAACTAGATCAAATTTCTTACCAGCATTACAATACCTACACTACAACTCAAGCTGAGACATCCCTATGCAGTACATAGCCATTGACTCACCGTGATTAAGTGTCCTTATGCATCAAAGAGCTGAAGATGAAAGTGAATACACCCCCCCCCCCTCCCACCTCCACCCATCACGGTTCCAGCGGCGCGGTGCATTGTGGGATGCATCAGAGCACCCCCCCCCCCCACCCCCCCAGAAGCAGATGGCACATGCTAATACACTGGGTGCAGCTATGAAATTCGCTAGTTTCAGCTCATCTCAGCTCTTGTTTGAAACGTAGAATACCAATTAAAAATATATATATAATAAATTAAGATATTAATCATTTATCCAGCATTGCATTTACATCAATATAATCAGGACATCTTATGCCATGTGCATTTAGATTTAGTATTAATTTTGTAAGTCATTGTCTTTACTCGACTGGGAATTGAATTCCAGGTCTCCCGCATGGGAGGCCTACGCTCTAGCCATTCGGACACTGCCTCCGGTGTGTTTCAAGGGGATAACCCCCACTTCCACCCCCCCCCCCCCACCCACCCGACAAACACACCGCTAAGGACAAAACAAAACAAACATTAACCTGGACCTACCGTCTACTTGTATGCTTTTACATGTAAAAGCGACGGTCTGAATACAAAACAACATTTCTCGCCGTGAATATGGCCTATGCTGCCGACACGGCGTAAAGCAACCACCAATCAATCAATCAATTACCCACCTTCTACGGGCACACCACCGAAACAGACTCCCCCCCCCCCCCCCCTCATGCCCCCACCTCCCCGTCCGCGGTGACCGACCTGCTACACCAACCACACCGTAACAGACCGTAACAGACTCCTCCCCTCTCCTCGCTCTCCCTCCCCGCTCCCATACCGCCCCAGTTCCCCGTCCTCAGTGACCGACTGGCTACACTGTAACAGACTCCTCCTCCCCCCTCCTCGATCTCCCTCCCACCTCTCGTACCGCCCCCCCTCCCATACCCCCCCCCCCCCCCTCCCATCCCCGGTCCTCAGTGAAATACCTTCTACACCCTCCCCTCCCCCCCCCCTCAATCCTCTCCCTCCCCTCCCTCACCACCACCACCACCACCACCACAGCTACTGTTTGACCAGACAGTAGCTGGACCAGACAGACATGAGAGCGTGGAACAACACCCCCCACCCCCTACCCCCACCCCACCCACCCAGTAGCAGCAGCCCAGTGTCGTCTGGTGATGTGCATTAAGGGGGGTTTCATGCCGATGCCGGGCGGCGGAGAGGAAGCCGGGGTCCGGAGCCCGGCGGAACGGGCCCGGGACGAGAGCCGGCACGCATGCGCCTCACTCGGACATAACGCGCTTTATGGACATTTAAACATCCACCGTGGGTCCCCGCCCTCCCGGCTCCAGTGGCACTCAGCACTCAGAGCTCCCCACCCCCCCCCTCCCCCACACCCTCCCGGAGTACCCCCCTCCCCATCCTCTCCCTCCTCCTCACCACTCACCCTCCCAGAGTACCGAGCGTGCCAGGGATGCGGCGTCCAGTTCGCCACTTCCGGTTATGTGGGGTAAGCGGAAGTGAAGGCAACGCGGCGCTAGCACTGCGAGTTGGGTGGTGAGTGTTATGTCCTGACAACATATAATGTCATATCAGGACGGGATACTGCGAGTTGATGCGCGCATTGCATGAGTATATCGCATGGATATCAGGTCATGATGCTAGCCGCCTGGTCTCCCAGTGGGACAGCACTATAAAGTTGCGGTATCCAGACTGATATTAACGTAGATGTTGCCAAGATGTAAAACTCCAACCATTCAACCGAACTTTAGGCTTTTACAGTTTTAGCGCTTGGATTCCCACTCAGTCACATTATCCTGATACTGAGCGAACTAGTCCTTGCTCCATCCTAGTAATGCCCTACAGCAGGTTAGGTAGCGACAATATTGCAAGTCATGAGCCATGTTCACACGGGCAAAATGTAAAGCGATTTAGACAAGGCGAATCATATGATTCGATTTAGTTTGAAAGTGTTTCGCGTTCACACGGGCAGTGCTTTGAGTCGGTTTAAGGCGGAAGTGGATATCTGCACATGAGCAAGTCCAGACTAACCAGCACCATTTTGGGTTCGTTGACATCGGCACGAGAGAGTGTGGGTTCTACCTAGATATGTATTGACTGAATCGTATTGGTTTGGAACGGTCAAAACTTCTGCTGGGCAGTGAAACCCTAAAAATAAATGATGAACAAAATATATGTGCACCTCTAGCAGGTTCATAAAGCAAATTTACCGGAAAGTCAACAAACTCAGGTCTCGACTGTCACGTCCTCAATCCGCCTCAAATAATTCGGTTGGGTTCACACGGGCGAGATGGGCCGACCTAAGCTAGTTCGCTTCATATAAACTACCTCGACAAGTGGTTTATATAAAGCGAATCATATGAATCGATTCAGCCCTAATCCGCCTTGACGTCGCGTTCACACGGCAAATGTGAGGCGAACTAGGCAAGGCGATTTATATGAGGCGGGTTAAATCGCCCGTGTGAACGGGGCTATAGGTTTTGATTCGGCCAGGATTGGAAGCACCGACCTTCAGCACGGGAAGCCTGCGCTTTACCGATTGGACCAGCGCGTCCGGTGTACCGCTTGGAGAAGTGTGCCGAGTTGCGTGGCGGGTAAAGTCGCCCTTAAGCAATTGTTACTAAAACAAAGGAGCATCTAAATATACAAAAGTCACGTGCACAAACCACTCGGCTCCCAAATGTAGTGCTTCACCTTTAAAGCGGAGTATATCAGAATAGATCTTACTTAACAAAAGCTCTCTAGTGTGTGTGTAAAAGGCACCTAGCGTACACGTTTGTGTGTGTGTGCAAAGGGACGTAGAGTACATGTCTGTCTGTGTAAATCTTAGTTAACGGAAGCTCTGTAGTATGTGTGTGTAAAGGCACGTGGTATATGCATATGTGTGTGTAAATGTACATGTTGTGAGTAGAGTTAGTTGATATAAGCTCGGTAGTATATGTGTGTGTAAAGGGACCCGGTGTACATGTCTGTGTGAGTAGATATTAGTCCGATGAAAACATCAAATTTTCAAAACCAAAATACTTATCTAGATTTGATTCTATATCTTGAACTTAGATACCCATGCACTTATTAAGCATTTGTTGCCACATAGAAGGTTGTAATAAGTCAATTTAATAGAATCTGTTCACACTGAAGTGTATCGTGTCAGAGAGTTTTGGTGTGCTTGCCACAATTGATTAACGTCAAATACCTCCAAAGTTAGCCATTTAAATTAAAAGTTACTTCAAACTAACGTAGCATAGATCATAACGACCAGCATAATGTATTTATCACATAAAATGGCAGAAACTCAAAAGCATGGGACTATGCAACTTTAACGGAAGCTCTGTAGTAGGTGTGTGTAAAGGGACATGTTTTACACGTCTGTCTGAGTAGATCTTAATTAACGGAAGCTCTCTAGTCTGTGTGTGTAAAGCGACATGTTTTACACGTCAGTCTCAGTAGATCTTAATTAACGGAAGGTCTCTAGTATGTGTGTGTAAAGGGAACTGGTGCATACATCGGTATGCCTTAAGCTAAGATTCCATATACATGGTATGCAACATGCAAATGCGGCATAGATACCGATGTCCACTTCCTGTTTGATCTATAGATGGCAAATGCAGTAGCATTTGCATTCGCATTCGCACTGATCGATCCATGGAGCGATCCACTTGCCGCTTTTGCATTCGCATCTGGACATGTGGAAGCACCACTGTGCGTTTACATGATTTTCCATTTGTAGCATTCGCATACCGCGTATATGGAATCTTAGCTTTAGTCATAACTACGATGCATCAAAGAGATACGAAGAAACTCTGTGTAATATCACACACCAGATAGCAGACATATACATACCACTTACCAGACACCACATACACACAATAACACACACACACCAGACAACATAGAAGGCAGCCAGCACGCACTACACAATACATATGCCAGACACCACACAACACACCACACACAGACACCACACCACACACCACACACAAAACACACACAACACACACAACACACACACCACACACACCAGCCTGCGAACATTTTACAGTACATTAGTATCGACATGGCTGCAGCCAGCTATCAACTGTCAACTGAAGATCGATCTGTGACCCCTCTATGAATACCTAACCAGCCAGCCCTGACACTAGTGGCATCAGGCCTGGCGGCAGACCACCTACGCCTGTCAACCTCCTGCAGAGTAGTGGTATAGTGACAGTGACAGTAACTGTGACAGTTGACACTGCCGGACAATGACAGCACAGCACAGAATAGGTTTGTCTCAAGTCTGGGATTCAGTACGTAAATGCAACACCATTTTTTTGTGCAGCTCTTGTTTTGAAAAAATACTGTGGTTGAAAATGTATACCTGATATAGAACGTGTTATATCACTAGTCGCTGTGAATAAAGAGTGAAACAGGGATCTTCCAATCAGAACAGCTACACATCAAAGCACTGCATTATGAATCCTTATGTGGGTGGTGCATTGGAGGCACCCACATACACACATATATACATACACCCATACATACACACATACAGATACACACATACAAACATACACACAGGCACACACATATGCATGCATACCTACACACATACACACATACCCACATAGGCACACCCACATACATACACACATACATAACACACATACATACACACATGCATACACACACCCACATACAAACATACATACACATACAGACACACATACATACATGTATACATAGACACACAAATACATACATACACAGAGGCACATATACATACACACATAGGCACACACATAACTACAGACACACACATACATACATACCTACATACCTACAAACATGCATACACAGGCATGTATACATACATGTAGCACACATACAGATCTCCATACATATATATATATACAGGCATATGCACACACATACCCATATACCTACACACATACATATACACATACCTATACACATACATGCATACATACACACAAACACCTGCACACAGATACATACATACATACACATACAAACATACATACATGCATACAAAATACACACATAAACACACGTCTTCATACCTATATACATATATGCATACATACACACATACACACATATACATACATATACATAAATATCTGCACACAGATACCTACACACAGATAACAGATAACACATGTTCATGACGCGACCATCTCCAGACACGACCACAAGCACTGACTCACTCCCACACCCACACAATCACGCGTCCTACTGTACAAGACCAGCATCCCATTGATTACCACGACCGGCTAATGGCGACGGATCGTACAGTAACACACATTTGAAAGTAAGTGAGCCATGTGATTAGCTGCTTCCGCCGCTATACGTCACTGACAAGCCACTGCCACGGGTACATAATGGTGAGTGATGGGGCTGTTCGTCCAGTACAGACCGGTAACTAGGAGCAGCTCGGCCCCACTGCCTATTAGTATTACTGTAAACACACCAGGCAAATTCTACAAAGTAAACTTTAGCAACTTCTTACCGACACAAAGTAATGAAAATAAAACAACCTCTGCACTATATATATATGTGATGTATAACGCATTATACAAGTATAAATGCTAAGGGAACATATACTTTTCTCCTTCCTCCATTGGCGCATTGGAGGAGTGCCCCCCCCCCCCCCCCGCTGTTGGGAGTTGTGTACGGGTGCCCCCCCCCCTCGCGCCACACACACTGGAGGAATTTTGTTATATATGGTACATATATAGTATATACAGGACAGTATTTATTTAAATATTATAAGAATGGAACGGCTTTGATATATGTGTGTATGGGTTTGGTAGCTTGAGCAGTCTTTTAATGCTTACAATAGACGAGATCACGGTTCCGACTGCGCATGTGCTGAAAATGGCATTGGCAGCAAAGCAAATGTGAATGCCCATTGAGTTTGTTGATACACGTAGGGAAAAACTTCGATTTTATTCAAAATGAATAGAAATACATAGCAATTTGGCATAAACATGTATGCACACATGCATCTGATGAATATAGCTAAGACAAAACTAACCATAGTTAAACATTTTGAGCTAAGAAACATACAATTCAACACAAAACAATCAGTGATATCCACATCACCATTATTAATTCTTGTTCTAAATATTAAAATGCCAAAAGTCTCAACATACACTTGTTTCAGAGAAATATATAACCAATATCTGATTAACCCTACTAATTTTCTAGTTCTACATGTCATTAACCATAGGATATAAATAAAAACATTAATAAAATAAGTAAAGCTGACTCTGGCTCTGGCTCTGGCTCTAATACTAGTCTGAGTGGCCAGATTTGTCTAAATCTAAATGCACATGGCATAAGATGTGCTCATTATATTGATCTGAATGCAATTCTGGATAACAGATTAATATCGTAATTTATTATATATATATGGGTCAGGATCACGAAAAGAGGCCAATTGGTGGAAGTTGTCGGCGTCGAGCATGGATGTCGGTGTCGATCGGTATAATTATAATTTAGCATTGACAGGTGTTGGAAAGTTTTAAAATTTATTCTGAATGTAAAGGTCGAGAAAATACAACAACATTATTTGTTTCTAGGATAATTTAATATAAAACAAAGAAATGCACGAGACTTTAAGAATTGCGACGCCGACATCTGTTAAAGTTGTCGGCGTCGATCATTGGATGTCGGCGTCGATCGGTATAATTATAGTTTAGCATTGACAGAGGTGTTGGAAAGTGCTTAAATTTATACTGAATGTAATGGTAGAGAAAATACAACAAACTTATTGGTTTCTAGGATAATTTAATATAAAACAAAGAAATGCATGAGACTTTTAAGAATTGCGATGCCGACATCTTCACTTGACCACCGATTGGCCCATTTTCGTGAGGCTGACTCATAT
This sequence comes from Branchipolynoe longqiensis, assembly GCA_030323885.1. Classification (NCBI taxonomy): domain Eukaryota; kingdom Metazoa; phylum Annelida; class Polychaeta; order Phyllodocida; family Polynoidae; genus Branchipolynoe; species Branchipolynoe longqiensis. Next base: position 4,153,477 of record CM059195.1, on the reverse strand, counting down.
ATTTTTAGTTAGTGTTCTATGTTTCAAACAAGAGCTGAGATGAGCTGAAACTAGCACATTTCACAATTGCACCCAGTGTATTAGCATGTGCCATGTGCTTCTGGGGGATTTGTTTTGCTTTACCGTATCCCACAATCCACCACGCCACTGGAATGGTGATGTAGTCTATTACATACATACAGACAGTGCACTTACATATACATACATAGGGCAGGTTCAACAACTATACAGCACGTAGCTTGTACAGGATCATGGTCATGGTACCAGTGTCATGGGGGTGATGAAAATGGGAAATATTGCACCTAGAGCGGGACTCGAACCCACATCTTTGCATTCTGGGCCAGTCTGCTAACCATTACACCACCTAGGCTCCTGAAGTAACCACACTACACACGCCTACCTGTCTATGTGGCTCCTTGCCTGAGAGGTCAGTGCAGACTACTACATATCTATGAGACTGTCTCAAAAGGTGTTAAGCAATATGGGACAAAACTTTGTCCATTTTAACGATCAACATACTATCTGCTTATGCATTTGCTCAGGATAAACTGATTAGTTTTTTTTACATGGTGTTTCATTCATAATCCCAATAGAATACATATTGATTTGAAGCAAATCTCCTTGTGATTTCAGTCTAACCGTTTATGTGCTGTTTTGTGTCAATCGGTTCAATGGACAAAAAAAAAAGAGTTATCCCCTTTTCAGACATGTCCATGTGTGCAATCGCCACCCTATATATATATATATATATATATATATATAATATATATATATATATATATATATATATATATATATATGGTTATTCTAATGGCATCTCCCAGGTTAACTGATTCCCGAGTTGCTCCATTCAAACAACGCTGGTTTCCGGCGGGGGGCATGTATTACTAGTTGCCCAGTTATACGACAAATGTACAATTGATACACGAAGCCAGGGCGCTATCTGACGAGAAACGATGGCTGCCAAATGAAATATTGCAATCGATTGGCGATGCGAGCTGCGACGAGACAACGGACCTACCAGAATAACAGCGCAGATACCTAGGTACCGGGCGTGGTGGCCGCATCGGTAGAGTGTGGGCCTCGCGTGCGGCAGGTCTGGAGTTTTGTTCCCGGTCGAGTCAAACCAATGACTTATAAAATTGATATGTGTCTCTTCCTAGCCTGGCATTAATAGGATAGGGCAAGGACATGTTGGCTCAGTAGCAGGATAATGCGATTGAGTGCGATATTGGGTAATGGTGCCAGAGGCCTGATTTCCCAGTGGGACAGCACAATAAAGTCGCCATGAGTGTGCACTGTCACAGGTCGGTAGCCGTCCTGATATGACCTTAGCTGTTGCCAGGATGTAAAACTCCAACAACAAAGCAAAGCGGTGTTCTCTGTGGCAGAGTGGTTAGAGTGTCTGACTTTTTTCTAGGTCGCACTCCTAATCTGAAGGTCAGTGGTTCAATTCCCCGTGCCCCCACCTCTGCCACTTTGGATTTCCACTGCTGTGTATAACTTACAGCGTGATCAAAGGCCGGTTGCTCTCATACCATGTCTATGTGGTGTGGGAGGTTAAAAATCCCTTGTGTCGGTAAAAGTGTAGGCTCGGGCTTTCTATCGACAAACTGTCTAATGGTGAAAACAAGTCTATTCAGACTTATCCATGATATGCAGTATAAATCTTCTTCAAAACCAACCAGGTGTCGCGATCATGTTTGTGATATGTGCGCACAGTGCGCATGCGCACCAAGGCGGGTGTGTGTAAACAGTGGTCCTTGAGTTTGTACCCGGGGGAGGAGTGCGGCCGACTGGGGTGCATTCCGTAATTGAAGCAGGCAGGCCCGGCATCCAGAGAGGATCTAGCCGTCAGCACTCGTCCGCACCCAGGCATCTCACCCACCAACCACCCCCCGCCCTCCTCACCCCGGCATCTCGCCCACCACCCGCCACCCGCACCTCAACCACCACCCGCTCCCCGCCCTCCGCACTCCGGCATCTCACCCACCACCCACCCCCTGGCATCCCACCCGCCTCCGCCCTCTGGCATCTCACCCCCCCCCCCCCGCCCTCCGGCATCTCACCCCACCCCCGGCCCTCCGGCATCTCACCCCCCACCCAGCATCTCACCCACCACGCGCCCCGGCCCCCCCCCCCCCGGCATCTCACCCACCACCCGCCCAACCGCACCCCGGCATCTCACCCACCAACCGCCCCCCCCCCCCCCCCACACCCGGGCATCTCACCCACCACCCGCCCCTCGCCCACCGCACCCCGGCACCTCACCCCCCCCCCCCCGCATCTCACCCACCACCCACCCCCCGGCATCTCACCCACCCCGCGCCCCCGCCATCCGCACCCCGGCATCTCACCCACCCCCCCCCCCCCCCGCACCCTGGCATCTCACCCACCACCCGCCCCCCGCACCCTGGCATCTCACCCACCACCCGCACCCCGGCATCTCACCCACCACCCGCCCCCCACCCTCCGCACCCCAGCATCTCACCCACCACCCTCCCCCCGCACCCCGGCATCTCACCCACCACCCGCCCCCCGCACCTCACCCACCACCCGCCCCCCGGCATCTCACCCCTCACCCACCACCCACCACCCGCACCTCACCCACCACCCTCACCCCGGCATCTCACCCACCACCCGCCCTCCGCACCCCGGCATCTCACCCACCACCCGACCAACCCCCCGCCCTCCTCACCCCGCCGCCACAAACCAACGCACACGCCACCTACCGGCAGGTTCACTAACGAACCGTCAACACGTTGGTGGCGGGTGGAGGGGTTACTAAGCGGTCTACACTCCGAAATATTTCCATTTCATGTGCATCTCAATTTGCCATCTGTGTAAATGTATATGTATACATGTATGTGTATATATGCATTTATCTGCACATATATGCATTCATATGAGTTTAAGTACATATATACTCATTTATATACAATATACTCATTTATATACACTTCTATACATTTCTATGCATTTCTGTAATGTATCTACATTCACATAATGTCTATCTGTTTCTATACATTTCTATGCATTTCGATACATTTCCATATATATATATATTTACCTATAAAACTATTCATTTAGACTCATTTGATGTATTTTGTGTATATATATCAAATGTTCATCTATGTTCATTTACTATATCTAGCAAATAAACACATGCGTGGAACATACATAACAAATATGTATGGAATATATATATATAGGGGGTAGGGCATTGTAGGAGGGATAGTACCTTTGAGGATGGGTAGTCGCATCCATGGGTCCATCCACGGATGACTCAGACTCTCTGGTTCCCCTTACTTTGCCGAGCTCATGTATGGCTCCAGGAAGCTGTTGTGTACGCAGCGGCCACCCCCTGGCACACGGTCTCAACTGACCGGCTAAACTACATGAGTGAACCTGCTGGGATTGTATTCTGGTGGGGAGGGATGCCTCCCTCCTTAAGTGCACGAAGACTACATCGACAAGGCGGCGGAAGAGCCAAAGAAATGGTCAACGGCAATGAGGCGATGTAGCAAGGTGTATGACACACATGGGGCGTATCAAGGCAAAAACGATAAACGGCCAGTCATCGTGGAAGAGACTGGGGCCTCACCACGTATTTTCCCATAGTTTGCAATGGACCATGAAAGTACAACATATGGAGAATAGAGGTGCAAGTGAAGCTGAGACCCCTGCGATGAAGAACCTTGCTGTTAAATATAAAAACAAGACTCCGACTGCTAAAATGCTATGTGTGGTCTACACTTTTATATTGCTGCGAGACATGGACTTTGAAGAAAGCAATAACAACAAAGCTCGAGGCATTTGAAATGTGGCAATACAGAAGAATGTTAAAAATTCCATGGACAGCAATGATAAGCAACGTGGAGGTCCTAACAAGAATGAAAATAAAGAGACAGATGATACAAACGATCAAAAACAGAAAAATTAAATACTTTGGCCACATGATACGGCACCAGGTATCACAGAGAAGAATACTGGAAGGGAAGATAGAAGGGAAACGACCAAGAGGGAGAAGGAGAACAACATGGATGGACAACATCACTGAGTGGACAGCAATGATCTATGCGGAATGTGTGAGAGGAACAAATGACAGGAAGAGATGGAGGTCCATTGCAGCCAACCTTCTTCGAGAAGACGGCACCCATTGATTGATTGATTCATAGATATCAGGGATGAAAGTGGCCTCCGGGGGAAAAAAAGCCGAAATGCAGATAACACCAACACTACAACTGGCCAGCATTGAAAACAAGCCTGGGTACCCGGGCTTATATGCTATGGACAGTATAAATACAGCCTCAATAAAAATTAAAAAAATTTTAATTCTCCCATAGGTTTACCATTGTCAGGGAATCGCGGAAAGTTTCTGGAAGTCGGGTTTCATATATATTGGTATACACTGAGAGCTGCGGCATTTGGAGCATTTATTAGTACACAGTAGTGTACGCTGATGGTGCTGCGGGATTGAAAAATCCCGGAAATCCGCGAAATCCCGGAGATCTTTCATCCCTGATATATATATATTTATATATGCCTATGTATGCCCAACGGGGGTTATAATGTGTATTTTACGTTTATATCCCGTCCTGATATGACCTTCAATGTTGCCAGGACGTTAAACTTCAACAAGCAACCGATCAGCCAACCACGTGTACATGTATAGATTTGTACAGGATGTATTCTTCTCGGTGTTTTTCTATGGTCAACTGTAGAGAGTGAAGTACAAGCAGTTAACACGTACTGTAATATCCGCTTTGTCACCGATCCAATGGGTATATATATATTGACGTTGCTTTACAACAACACGCCTGTGTGTATACGCACAACTCCACACTGTGCAGATTAAACCTCTCATGATTCCATCATTAAAATGGTAGATTTCTGGTCTGCTTACCATTGAGTATGAAATTGAAAGACATGAACATTTATAGCGGAAGACCATAAAGGCACTCGCCTGATAGATAATTATATTTTAAAAGCAAGAACCCTAGCTAGAGTTCTGACAGCCCCCAGACCAGACACGATGGCCGAATGAGTTGTAGCATCCATCTCCCATTTTGTTAGATCGTGGAATTTTGAACCCTGGTCAAGTTAAACCGATGACTTAAAAAATTATACTTGTTGCTTCCTGAAGGCCCTGTCACATAATTATGATGCATCTCGCAAGCATGCGGCCAACGTGTAAAATCTAACGTATGTCTAACGTACATTGAGATATGCCTAACGCATACATAGCATATGGCAGACTAAAATCTACTAGGTGTCGAATGTTGTCATATGTCGAAAGTTTTGTGCATGCACAACACTTTGTCGACCCTCTGACTTGCGACGCCGTATCTCAACGAACGTTGACATACATTGACGTATACAATCGAGCGCCTAGCGCACGCATAATGACATAGTGGCCAAAAATCACATGCGTTGGTGCGATGCGTCGTAATGTGACAGCCCCTTAACCAGGTGCTCAGCATTATTATCATAGGGCAAGGACTGGTTGGCTCAGTGTCAGGATAATGTGACTGAGTGAGATATCAGACCATAGTGCTGACAGCCTAGTCTCCCAGTGGGGCAGGACTATAAAGGTTGCCATGACTGTGCACTGTCACAAGTCGGTCATCATCATCATCATCATCATCATCATCATACTGTCGGTCGCGATGCGACAAAGACTGCTTTGATTACTTGACTGCCGCTCTCCATTTAGCTCTCTGCTGTGAGAGTTGCGTCCATGAGTCGGTCTTAATGTCTCTCAGCTTCAGGTTTCTCTTGATGCATTTCATGAAAGCTGCCTGCAAAAGTGTTGAAGTGCTGCTGGCTTTTGCAAGTTACCAGCGGCACTCTCTCGGGGAGCAAATAGAGGTTTCACACCGGCAAGATCATGTCAAGACAGGCACAAAACTATTAGTCCCTGCAGTGGCTGGTCGGGAGATGTTGGGAGTTCCATACATCAATCGCCCTTATGATGCCACAGTGACATGGTTTTCTGTTTAGGGTTTGCTCCCTTAGCCTTCGGTTCTGTCAAGAACCTGTACCACAAGGCAGTGGTTTACAACTCTGCAGGGCAGGGGCGTCAAACTCCCTGAGGTATTGCTATACCTGCAATACCTGCATACCTTACCAAGTCGGTACCCATCCTGATATGACCTCAAATGTTACCAGAGCATAAAACTCCAAACAACCAACCAACCTAGCTGGATAATAGGATAGGGCAAGGACTATTTCTTAGTTGGTTGGTTGTTGGGGTTTTACGTCCTGGCAACATCTAAAGTCATATCAGGATGGCTATTTGTTAGTAGATGGCCGCACGACAAGCCCCGGCCACTCCTGCAGCGCAAGCGCTGCCGGCGCATGCTCTCTCTGAGGTCGGCGCTCGCTGTTACTATTCCTGGAACACTGACCCAGTTTCGACGCGCCAGCTGGCGGACTGACCTAGATACGCGCGCGATGCAGCGGCCGGTGGTACTGGTAGAGAGTTGAGTGTCGAGGTTGGGGTGAGGAGTGCTGTCTGGAGTTCACTGAACCATAGTGCACCGAACGACGGGGGGGCAAGTGAGTGTGTGTGTGTGTGCGTGTGTATTTTGTGTGTGTGGAGGGGGTGGGGTGATGGCGGTTTGGGACGATAGCAGTGTGATGGGAGGTTGGTATTATGTGCGATGGAAAGGTGATATTATTCATGACTACGCGATGTTTGTGTATGTGTGTTGTCACATAATGTGTGTGTGTGTATGTATGTGTGTCGGTAAGTAGGTGATGGCGGTTTGGGGCGGTAGCGGTGTGACGAGAGGTTGATATTATGTGCGATGGGAGGGTGATATTATTCATGACTACGCGGTGTGTGTGTATGCGTGCGTGTGGGTGTGTGTGTGTGTGTATTATGTGTGTGTCGGTGAGTAGGTGATGGCGGTTTGGGGCGGTAGCGGTGTGACGAGAGGTTGATATTATGTGCGATGGGAGGGTGATATTATTCATGACTACGCGGTGTGTGTGTATGCGTGCGTGTGTGTGTGTGTGTGTGTGTGTGTGTGTGTGTGTGTGTGTATGTATGTGTGTGTCGGTGAGTAGGTGATGGCGGTTTGGGGCGGTAGCGGTGTGACGAGAGGTTGATATTATGTGCGATGGGAGGGTGATATTATTCATGACTACGCGGTGTGTGTGTATGCGTGCGTGTGTGTGTGTGTGTGTGTGTGTGTATGTATGTATGTGTGTGTCGGTGAGTAGGTGATGGCGGTTTGGGGCGGTAGCAGTGTGACGAGAGGTTGATATTATGTGCGATGGGAGGGTGATATTATTCATGGCAACATTGCGTGTGCGCGTGCATCTGTTTGTGTGCGCGCGTACGTGTACGTGTGTCTGCACGTGTGTGCGGGGGTAATAGGCACGTGCGTGCGTCGCAATCGTGTCACATTTACATGGACATTTTAACGAAGACGTTTTTATATGATAATATTGGCTTTTTTGTTCCTTTTTAGTTGTTTTTTTACGGATAAAGGCCTTATAAATTATTAATGTCACGTGGGCGTGTGCACGTACGTGTCACTTCACCTTCACATCACATATATATCGCCATGGTTACCAGTAGGGGTAGGGGGGTATGGGGGGGGGGGAGGTTCCTTTGCCCTTGGGACTGCATGCTGCTTTACACATATGCCCCAGTAAGTGCCTTATGGAAGACTCTATATCCGGGGGTTTATTTGTGACCACAGCTTCATTGGTTGGTCGAGGTTTTACGTCCTGGCAACATCTAAGGTCGTATCAGGACAGGTACCGACATGTGACTGTGCGCGCTCATGGCCACTTTATAGTTGTACCCCACTGAGAGACGAGACCACCAGCACCATGATCCAATATCCCACCTAGTCACATTATCGTGCCACTGAGCAAACCAGTCCTTGCCCTATCCTAGTAACATCAAGCACCAAGGTAGGAAGGAACAAGTATAAATTTATAAGTCATTGGTTTGACTCGACCAGGGTTCTAAACAGTGGTTTCGAATGCCACAATCTCCCAAAACAAGAGACGGATGCTTAACTCATTCGTCCATCCCGTCTGGTCCCACGATTTTGTTCCCACGAACCATGTGATTAAGGTTGATTGATTGATTGATTGGTGGTTGCTTTACGCCGTGTCAGCAGCATAGGCCATATTCACGGCGAGAAATGTTTGTTTTTTGTTCAAACCATCGCTTTTAGATGTAGAGGCAGACAATCAAGTATGTGCCAATAGACACTCATTAAATTACAAAGCTCACAATCATATATTTGTGGTCAAGGGAAACAAATTCCCATAGAAAAAGAAATGTTTTTATTAATAATTGATAGAATCTATTTAGTAAACTATATGAGGTGGTACAGTCCAGCTGCCCTCAAAAAGGCTCAACATGTTTTCCTGTTTTACCTTAGTAAAAAGGTCATGCAAACTGTCTGCAGTGTAGAACTGTGATTACGGTGAATAGTGGAGGATAGTGAGAATAGGGACTTCCACCGTGACGTAACCCCACTTCTGGTTGTGTAAACACGCCGGGTACCAGCTTCAGTCCTTTATCATCAACATCAACTTTGAATATGTGTATTATATTATTATATTAGAATAGACTGTTTGAACTGTATGCTCAGGTCAAGTCGAAGACTCCTCCATCAGGGCCTGCCCGCTACATGTGGTGAGGGTGCTCTTTTTAGTTTTGTCATGTGCAGTAATGAGCTTGAATCTGCTGGCATTAGCTGGGTGTATCCTGGAATCTGAGATTCATCTGGTATTGTTGTTAACGCCTTGTCAAGCGGCCGTTTGAATGATTGTGCATTGCCGTTTGGTTTGTTTCTTATGTAAGCTGGCATTGCATTGAAGAGCTGAACTCCCCAGACAGAAAAACTTCTTTCCCGCAGGTTTGTTTTTTAATGTTATTACTTGAGACTTGACAATGGGCCCGTCCTGATATGACATTAGCTATTGGTAGGACGTAAAGCCCCAACCGAGACACAAAGCTGGCAATGGGACTCTGCCATTTAAATGGTATGTGATCAAGACCACTGCCTTATTCAGTTATTGAGTAGACTACGACTAGATACCAAATGCCAAATATGAAATACGCTTGGTTTGTTTTGTTTGTTCGTTGTTTTACGTCCTAGCAACATCTAAGGTCACATCAGAACGACTTGTGACAGCGCACACTAATGGTGACTTTATAGTGCTGTCCCACTGGGAAATCAACTGTCGGTACCATGACCCAATATCCCACTCAGACACATTATCCTGACACTGAGTTAATCAGTCTTTTCCCTATCCTATTAATGCCGAATAGCGAGGCCATTGACTGAACCGTATGACGGCGTATGGGTCGAAAACCGCATACGTCGGCATACGCTAACGCCATACGCCGTAATGTGACAAGGCCTTTATATGACACTACTGTACCATATTGTTATGGAACTTTTGGGTTTCAGAATTTCATTGTGTTACATGGGGCAAATTGTCTATTCAACAGGTATTGTACACCTTATTCTATATACCTTTTGTGTAAATAACCCTGAATTGAAAAATGGCTGGAAGACCAGTGCTTCGGCACTGACAAAAGACTTATTCAACAGAATAAACATATTTACCACACAAAAAAAAACTGTTACTGCTAAAGCCTAATTTGACATGTTTGCACTTCAAATATCTCAAACCATAGCCGTTTAAAATAAACAGCACTTCAAACTAAAGTAACCTAGATTATAATATAACAATCAATTTAATATATTTATCTCAGAAAAATGACGCAAACCCAAAAGCATCGGACTATGCAACTTTAAGTAAAAATCCATACAGAGTGGTACACAACCAGAAATGTCACGCGCCGTCACCCACAAATTAAAATAAGTGCCTTTTCACCCACCCACCCACTGACATCACCCGGCATGCAATAGATTAATAGATTCCTGGCGCAGAATGATCCAATAGTCAAACCGACAGCCAATCACAGCAACACGTGCACAGCAGGGTCCGCATTAGGTACAAGATTCACCCCGTACTGCTGCAGTAGGGGTGCAAACCAGCCTTATGTAAAAGCTGGCGAAAATGCAGGTAAAAGAATTGAGGGCCTAATTTAACAATCTAAGAAGCAACATTTATTCTTTACATCTGTTTGATTATTTACCCGCTACCTTTGAGTTGAAAAATATAATATAATATCTAGTTTAATAAGATTTAAAAGTGAAATCGACGGCGTTCTGCGGCCGCCATCTTGTCTTTTTGCATTCTCTCCCATTTCACCAACTCTGTGCCTATAGAAGTATCCATTTGATACTGGAGCCACATACTGGAGCCTCACTTCCATACTGGAGCCTCACTTCCATACTAATGCTATTTTCGCCAGTATTTATATAAGGCTGGTCTTCACCCGTGTACTACAAGTACCGGGTGAATCTTTTATCTAGGTCCGCATTGATGTCTGCTTTCAGAAAGCACTTTTATTGTTTCATGAAGCGACTTGCTAATTAGCACTTGATTGCCTCCATGCTGCGAATCGGCAGAGCGCGGGCCTTGTGCAGTAGCAACTATGAACAGATCGGTCATGAGTATGAGTAAGTAAAGTTGGGTTGGTCATGTTCCTCTAATGCACGTGGCTGTTGGTATTTCGTAGTACAAGAACGACAGACTGGCCAAGAACATAGTTCCAAGCCAGTAACAAGATACTGACAAGCCAACAACATCAAACTTGTAGCTAGACCAACAATAGATAAAAGATTCACCCCGGACTGACAGTACAGGGATGAAAACCAACCCATTAGAAAAGCTGGCGAAGAATTCCGAGATGCTGGGGAAATTAATTGAGTGAATAATGTCTTAATTTAAGAAGCAATATTTATTCTTTATGTACGTCTTCATATTTACCTGGAAAATATACTAAAACATATACTCTAATGCAATTTAAAAGTGAAATCGCCAGCGTTTTATCGCCGCCATCTTGTCTTTTTGCATTCTCTCTGATTTCACCAACTCTGTGCCGATATATGTAGCCATTTGATCCTGGAACGAGAGTTTCTACTTCCTGTTCCATACTAAAGCTAAATTTGCCCATATTTACACTACGTTGTCGTTAACCCGTGTACTACAAGTACATGGTGAATCTTTTATCTAGACCAACAACTGTTAGCTAGACCCAACACCAACAACAACAACAAACAGCAACACCAATAAGAACCTCCCCTACGCGTGACTTGACTGGTTGTTCATAACCTTTCAGTTACAGCCTGTAAACCTGCAGTATTGAAGCAGCACCAACAAATCGGTCCGATTTTGGCTGAAGTGTGAACTTCTAGGGGTAGTCAAGAGTACAGAGTACTTGAATCCGATCGCAGAACGGTCGTCGAATCGGGACCGACAAATCGGTCCGATTTTGGCTGAAGTGTAAAGTTCTAAGTGTAGTCAAGAGCATAGAGTATTTGAATCCAATCGCAGAACGGTCGTCGGATCGGCACCGATAAATCGGCCCATTTTGCCAGGCCCAAAGACAATAAGATAATGAAATGACTGAATACACAACCAGAGCTGTGCCCTCTGAGGTCCCACCCTCCTGTATGTCCTCCCTGCTGGCCTCCCCTTCACTATAGTCTCTTCCCACCAACATCGGGATTCCTCATTCCTCACATCAACACATACATATATTTATATACTACAGAACAAACCAATAGTCAAGACATCTCAACTTACTAACACCAACATACACCAACTAACGCCCAAGTCGTAGTGCATACAAAACAACACAATGAAAAAAAGAATATCTGATCACATTGAAGACTAAGTAATGGTACTAGTATCTACCTGAATTGGAAATACTAAACCAACAACTAAAAGCTTGTATGTAAATGTAAATGATTTAATATACCCCATACTCATTACTTAGTGCATTGTGTACACTTTTAATTTACGAATCTGCTTCATATTTCAACGACACTATATAAACCATGTTTAAAAAACTGAGTGTAGATACCAAGATACCTGTCACACTTACGGCCGGAAGACCAGTGCTTTGACGCTGACAAACGATGTATATGGGTAAAATTCATTTACCAAAAAAAATTAATTTAAAAAATTGGCTCACGCCTCATCACCTTTGCCATGTTCGTGTCATCACCTATAACAGTGTTGGCTGTGTTGAAGCAGCAGGAACCTGGGCACCGGTTCTGTGTGTTTAACCTACCCCGGGGTTACCAGTGCCGGGTATAGAGGAGGTGTGTGGGGTGGGGGTGGGGGGGGGGAGGTGCTGTGTTCACGACGTGGATCAACACGAGATCGTGTGACTCATTCGCCGATGAGCATCGCACTGGAACACCTCCCCCCCCATCACCCCCACAGCCCGTCTCCCCACCCCACCCCATCAATACCACCAACCCCGAGGCTTCATTCACTCTTATGGAGCCGGTCGTAGCTCAGGCGGTAGAGTATCCATCCACATGTGAAGGTGTGGGTCATCCGATCGATCCTGCTTAGTGGACACATTTGCAGTTTGGGTTATTTTCCTTTCCAAGCAGCTGGCTCATCAAAGGCTGTGGTATGTGTTGTCCTGTCTGTGGGAAAGTGCATATAAAACACCCCTTGTTGCTTATCAGAAATCAATGTGCTTTAGAGGCGTCGTTAAATAAAACAAACGTTAAATAAAAAAAACTCTCTCAGAACTTACAGTAAGACAATATCTTAACATTAATCACATTTACTTCACTTTCTTTGTCAAAATAAAAGTGTACCATGTATATATGGTATGTAGATAGCTAACCCACTAACATACTATACCTCAATCGGATCCCCCGTCCTGACATGCCCCTAGATGTTTCCAGGCTGTAAAACTCCAACAACCAACCAACCATTCTTCGGACCTGACTGGACGCGGTGACCGAATCGATAGAGTGCAGGCTTCCCATGCGGAAGGTCGTGCATTTGAATCCCAGCTGAGTCAAATCACTGACTTCCAAAATCAATAATTGTCGCTACCTAGCCTGGCACTCGGCATTAATAGGATAGGACAAGGACTGGTGAGGTCAGTATCGGGATAATGTGACTGTGTGGGATATCGGGTCATGATGCCCATGGCAATGTTTCCCAGTGGGGCAGCACTGCAAAGTCGCCATGAGTGTGCACTGTCACAACTCAGTACCCGTCCTGATATGACTATAAATATTGCTAGGACTTAGACCAACAACAACAACAAACAACAAAAACATATCCTCTACCGGAACGTTGCAGAGACACCCCTTGAAACTCCCACACACGCACCCGACACCACTCACCATCACACACACACACACACACACACACACACACACACACACACAGACACACACACACAGACACACAGACACACACACACACCAGCCCTCTCATGAAGCCAAAGCCTCCTTTCTGTGACGGGCATTCTCTTGCCGACAGTCCACGCCGACCCTGGTGTTTGCAGATGTTGGCAGCGGGAAAGTGGATTTAGCCGCCGCCGGCCACGGTAGGGGCCGGGATCCGAGCACGTCAATAGCCGGGGTCCTCCCCGCAGCCTGGGCGGGTGGCTGGGGGTGGGGGGGGGGGGGTCTCACTTCCGTTTATATGAATATGGGGGTCGGGGGGGGGGGGGGAGGTAATATGATTATGAATATGGGTATTTAAAAAAATATATAAATATGTGCGTTTAAAAAATATATAATGTCGGTTTTCATTTATATAGGAATGTGGTTTAAAAATATATCAATGTTTAAACAATATATAAATGTTTTTGTGCAAAATTGTTTGATAAAGCCCAAGTCACACCTACCCGGACTAGACCCGGATTTGTAGCCGAGCCGGGTCTCATCCGGGCAGTCCGGGAGTGGTCCGGGGTTGGTCCGGGTTAAACCGTGTCTAAAACGTCGCTCATCCGGTTTTAAAAATCACCCGGACTGCCTCGGCCGGGGCACGGACTACCCCGGACAACTCCCAGACTACCCGGACGAGTCACGGATTACACCCGGATGATGCCGGATCAAGTCCGGATTGCAACATTCCCCCGATCGCCCCGGATGTCTTAAACATTTTAAAACATCCGGGGCCAACCCCAGATGAGGCCGGACCAGCCACGGATCACCAAGGGCCAGCCAGGGATGAGGCAGGGATGCGCCACTGATCCGTGTAGGTGTGACCTAGGCTTTAATGGTGGAATATGGTTGGTTCTGTTGCAGAGACTGACAGAGTGATTAGGGAAACTAGTCACATTGATGGACTCCCCTGGGAGTATCGAGTGTGCCAGGTCTCAGTACTGCCCGCGTGTAATCCCGTATATAATCTCAACAACTGATTAACTTAATTAAATTAAATAACAAATACAAATTACAGCTAATAATAATGATCGTCATAATGATCATAATGATAATAATCATGAAGTTAATGATAATAATATATTTTTTTAAGTAATTATGACGATAATGATGATAATGATAACAATAATGATAACCTTGGTAACAACCATGAAACAAACCATAATAATGCTAATGATCGTGATGATAATGATGATAATGACAACAATGAAGACAATCCTAATGCTGATAGTGGTGATAATGGTGATAATGATGATACTTGTACTGATGATGCTAATAATACTGATAATAATGATGATGGTAATGATAATAATGATAATAGTTATAGTAGTGATAGTAATGAGTGATAAAAGTGATGACAGTGATGATGATAATCATCAGCTTGTGACCATCCCCCATTTGGTGACTGTCCCTAATACTCCACACCAGGTAAGGCACCCTCCATCAAGTATTCGACAGTCAATTTACCAGAGACTCGGATGAGGCCCGGTGTCGTGGTATAAAACCCCGGCCCGATCGCAGCCCCTGCCGTGGCTTCTGCGCATGCGCAGAGTTTGTAAACAAGCGCAGATCGGCTGCAGAACGAATACACACTGCCAGTGTCTATTAAAGATTAATAGAAATGCACAACCCTAAACGTATAAAATTAATATAATCTATCCGTCGAATATGTTTTCTATATGTGTACCAAGCAGCTTGTTTCTAAGTGGTGTAGCTTTAGAGATATTTCACTTTTTCTGTATGAAGATTGCACTGACACTCAGAATATCCCAACTTTCACTATTATCTCTGTTTTTAATACTTTCAGCATAAATTGTTCTTAGGTTACATTAAATACTTCAGATCTTCCTCTTCAATCGCGCATTAAGATATTTTTAATCGATCCAATGAAAGCTTTTAAATTTATTTTACAAAAATAAATGCTTAGTCAACTGTCTTCACGGCAGGGGCTGCGATCGGGCCGGGGTTTTATACCATGACACCGGTACAGACGGCTCAGTTCAAGTCCAACAGCAGAAGCCCCGCTACAAATGTATTGTGGGTGCGTTGCCATGGCAATTTGACTGACAAGAGGCGTAACCTCCAAAGGCTCAACCTATCAAACTCGTCAGCAAACCACTTGACTCTGACCACCTTCCAATCTCAGCTACATTCAAACATTAAAAGCCTGATTGAGCGAACCGCTTACAAATAATCACACTCTATATGGTGTGCGCCTAAGAAAAGGCTACTTTGTATGTTCTGTGCACTTGTCATGCGAGGGAAACGGGATGTACCTGAGGCACTAGAGTGTCCACCTGTGAAGGTGTCGGTCATCCGATCAATCCTGCTCACTGGACCCATTTGCAGTTTGGGCTATTTTCCATTCCAACTAGTGGTCCACAACTGGTTCCTCAAAGGCAATTTGCTGTCCTGTCTGTGGTAAAGGGCATATAGAAGAGCCCTTGTTGCTTATCGGAAAGACTAGCCCATGAAGCAGCCCCGGGTTTCCTCCAAAGAAATGTCAGAATCACCATATGTTTGACGTCCAATAGCTGATGATAACAATTAATGTGCTCTAGAGGCGTCATTATCAGAAAGAGTAGCCTAGGTGGCGGTAGCGGGTTTCCTCCAAAGAAATATGTTGGAATGACCATATATGTTTGATGTCCAATAGCCAATGATATGAAAGTCAATGTGCTCTAGAAGTGTCGTTAAATCAAAAAAGCTTTACTTTTATTGTTGTCATTCGGCATCGTCTACTAGTACAATAAAAGCTCAGTGGGTATGGTGCGTATTAAGTGCTTAAAAGAAACATGCTGAACAAGTGTAATTTTGCCAACTTTTTCACAAATTCCATTAAACAGGTATATTCTAATTGCTGAAATAATCAAGTTTATATATATATATTATATAACTGACGATATGCTAGGCTCATTTGTCCCCCCCCCCCCCCCCCCGTCCTGCCACGATTTCTAGAATGCCCTCCAACACACGATATTTTCTGTGAACTACACAGCAAATGCAATGCAAAAGGCTGTTTTGTTTGTTTGTCCCTATTTTACGTCCTAGCATCATCTAATCATGGTGTGCCTTTATCTAGTGATACTGATGATGGTTTGCTTGTTTTAACTTTAAATCCAAGCAACACCTGGGGCCATGTGCAGGAGTCGGTGTTACCGAGCCAAAACGCATTTAGACGGGATTTCTGGTTTAGCGCCGAAAAGTCGGTATGCGGGAGGCAGTGTTACGCTAACACCATGCGTTTAAGGTCCATGACACTAACCCCATTTCATAGGACGTTTAAGGGCGGTGTTAGCGTAAGGTTGTGCCCAAATCTATTCAATGCTATCATATTTAACAGAATTACATACGCAATAAGTGAAATTTCATGAAATTAACCCTAAATTGGAAGCAATATTAATGCTGCCGCCGCAACGGCAGCGATATTAATAGTTATATTTTCGAATCGACGAACGAATGCAAGCAACCGTCGCCAGTATGGAAAGTGACGTCGATGCGGCGGCGGCGATTTGTTTACTTTACGTTCGTCGATTCGAAAATATTAATATTAATATCGCCGCCATTGCGGTGGCAGCGTTAATATTGCTTCGAATTTAGGGTTACTTTCATCAGATTTCACATATTGCATATCTAATTCTGTTAAATATGATAGCATTTAATATATTTAAGCCTAATATATGGGTACAGACGCAGAGGGATTTCCCAAATCTATAAATAAATTCACGTTTAGCTATAATGAAAGTGTTACACGCTCCTGCATACGACTTGACACAGTTCCCGACGTCGGTGATAGCTAAACGGTAACAGGCTCTAACACCAAACCCCGCTAACACTGACTCCTGCATATGGCCCCTGGTGTTTGGTGGTGGTGGTGGTAGTGTGTGTGTGTGTGTGTGTATGTGTGGTGGGTGGGTGGGGGAGGCACACAGACATCACCATCTTATTTTAATCTGGATCACACGGTGAATACACAACTACAACCCTTGCAGGTAAACTGCTGCCCAGCAGACACCAGCTGACACATACTCGGCTGGTTGTTTGAATTTGACATCCTGGCAACATCTAAGGTCATATCAGGACAGGTACCAACATGCAACAATACACACTCATGGCAACTTGATAGTGCTGCCCCACTGTGACACGAGGCTGTTGACACCATGATCCAAAATCCCACACAGTCATACTATCCTGATGCTATGCTAACCAATCTTTATCCGATCCTATTTATGCGGAGCGCCAGGCTAGGTAGCAACAAATACCAATTTGATAAGTCATCGGCTTGACTCAGGTGGGATACAAAATCATAAGCATTTACATTTTATACGATCCTATTATTGCCAAGCGCCAGGCTATGTACAGACAAGTTCCAATTTTATAAGTCATTCGGCTGGGATTCAAAATCCCTAGCTTCCACACCGGAAGCCTGCGCTCTACCAACGATGAAGGAGTGACCCCGAAAAACACCCACTGGGCACAGTGACCTAATCAGTAGAGTGCAGGCCTCACATGCAGAAGGGCGGGAGTTCAGTTCCTGGTTGAGTCAAAGCAATGATTTTAAAATTGAGACTTGTCACTTCCTACTCCGGCGCCTCGCATTAATAGAATAGGGCAAGGACTGGTTGGATCAGTGCCAGGATAATGTGACTGAAACGGCATATTGGGTCATAGTGCTGGCGGGCAGATTTCCCAGTGGGGCAGCACTATAAACTCACCATGAGTGTGCACTGTCACAAGTCAGTCCTCGTCCTGATATGACCTTAGATGTTGCCAGGAAGTAAAAATCCAACAACCAACCAACCCAAAAAACACCCTGTTCTCAGCCTCAGGCTCTATATGGACCATCTCTAGCGGTCCACATGAACTTCACTCTACATAACAAGGGGCAGCTTTGCATGCCATTAGCCCGGCCTTGACCCCAGCTTGACCCCGGTGTCCGAGCTCTGACCTGCACAGATCTGTGGCCGCTGCTTGCCAGAAACCAGCCAACACAAACACTGCAGTGTGTACATGCACACTTAGAGTGAGTTTGTTTATTTGGGGTTTTCCATCCTGGCAACATATAAGGTCATATAAGTATGAGCATTGACTTGGAGTTTTACGTCCTGGCAACATCTAAGGTCATATGAGGACGGCTAGCGACTTGTGACAGTGCACACTCATGCCAACTTTATAACTTCCTGTCGCACTGGGAGACTAGACCATCGGCACCATGACCCGAGATCCCACACGGTCCCATTATCCAGAGACCGACCCAACCAGTCCTTGCCCTATCCTATTCATGCTGAGCGCCTGGCTAGGAAGTGACAAGTATCGATTTATTAAGTCATTGGTTTGACGCGACGGGGAATCCACCTCCCAACCTTCCACATGGGAAGCCTGCGCTGTGCCGATTCGGCCACCATGTCTGGTGTCAGGTGGGACCGGGTTCTGCCCACTTGCGGGCTGTCCAACCCGGCGATAGGCGGATGGAAGGGCGACCAAACTCCGGGCAACCCAGCTCCCATTAGATTTAGAGCATTACAGGAGTGATGGGGTGAGTGAGCTTACTGAGAGTGCTGAATCACTCCCTGTCTGGGACGTCTTATGCCCGGTACACACCTACCGTATACGATTCGCGCACTAAAACTGGATGGCCGACGCAACGCGCTCCGACTCGGTCCATCCCGTTTGCGACTTAAAACTGACGACAGAGGGTGCGCACATATACCGATCGGATGTGTGCACATATACCGTCCGATTCGCGACTGCGTTCCACGAACCTGGTGTATTTAGCGCGAACTACACTGGCAGCAGCGCCTCCTAGCAGTTGTTGATCGGCCGTCGGTCAGCAACGCTAGATGGCGCCAAGTTGTTTTTAGCGCTCCGACTGGCGTCGGGGCCGTGAACCGTCGGTGAGGTGTGAAAGCTGCGGGCCCGGGGGATGGCGAGGGGACGTTGAGCAACGGGCGTCGGGTGAGGCGCGGCGCGGGGAGGGTCTCTTCCTCTCCTCTCCTGCGTGACAGCCCGGGGCGGGGGAGGGTCTCTTCCTGTCCCTTGCCGCGCATAAAATGCAATGCTTGCTGTGCATTTCGACCAAACTGACCAGCAACATGGCACCGCGTTCAACTGCTCAAAAGCGAGCCACGGCTCTTGCGCTCGCTTTGCTTGTCATACGCCGTCGCCGACGACGTCGGAGGATTGCTCGAAATGTGTGGGTTCGGCCACACATCGCTCAAAGACCGGAGCTAGGAGCATTCAATGCCCTGATGGCCGGTCTACGCAGGGACGAGCCACAGGCCTTCACCAACTTCAGCCGTATGCCGTCGGAGCAGTTCGACGAGTTGTTGCACCTGGTGGAGGGTCGTATCGCGCGCCAAAACACCAGATATCGAGCGTCGATATCGGCTGCGGAGAGGTTGGCCGTCACGCTGCGATTCCTTGCAACTGGTAAGGACTTAATTTTATTATATTTGTCTCCGCTCACATTTAAATATATTCAAATTGAAATAAACCGATATATAATTGAGTTGAGCAAACATATTTTCTTAGTCCTTGTCATATTTGTTATGAATTGTAAATCACAATTTTTAAATCACGACAACTCGAAATGTAAATAAACCGAAATAATATAATTTTGTTTGTAGGTGAATCCTTCCGGAGTCTCAGCTACCTGTTTCGTGTGGGGGCAACCACCATCGGCCAAATTGTCCCCGAGACCTGCGACGCCATCTACCAGTCGCTGAAAGAAGACTATTTAAAGGTAAGATTGTTTTATATAGGTTTTTTATTGAAGTGCACACAACCTAAAATGAAAACCGTAACCACGTTAGAATACAGTAACAACTGCCACAGCAGGTTTCAGAGCTACATGTTTGGCGCACTTGAATAACGTTAACAGACTATTTTAGTTTTCATACTCGGAAAATTGAGCCGACTCCAGCATATTTACGTACGAAAAGCCACCACCGCTCCCCGACGGTCCGGGTCTGTTATGAGTGTCCGCCTGCGGGTTTCTTTGGCGCGCCAAGTTTCGCGCCGCCAGGATCTTCATGTTCCCGCGGAAACACGCCTGGTCAATGTCATTCTGCACAACCATCAACACTTCCGGATCTGTGATGGTGCGTAGTCTGTTGGTAACGTGCTTGCCGAAAGTCGTAAGCGCGTCGTCTGGAGGGGCATTTGTGTCTTCCAGGTTCTTGATAACAAGGTTCATGAGATCGTCGTCTCCTCCGTCGGCCTCACATCGCTTGCGTTTGGACTGTGGGGTGCTGGTGTTGTTTCGGAAGGATCCTACCTCTGGGGGATCGTCGCCGACCGTACTCAGATTGGGAGAAGACACACTCGGGGTATCGGCATCTGTCTCTGTCTCCTCTGTCTCCTCTGTTTCTTCGTCGGCGTCACGGTTTACCTGCGAGCGTGAATAGAAAAACAATTTAGTTTGTCGCCAAAAACGTGTAACTTTATTTCTTAATTTCGTAATTTTAAGTGTCGTTGTATTTTTTGTTTTTGCAGACCCCGTCGAGCCCGGAGCAGTGGGGGAAAGTCGCTGACCAGTTTCAGGCTAGATGGAACTTCCCCAACTGTATCGGCGCCCTGGACGGGAAGCACATACACATCAAACCCCCAGCACACTCCGGGTCAACATTTTACAATTATAAACACACGTTCAGCATAGTGTTGATGGCCCTGGTAGACGCCGACTATCGGTTCATATTTGTAGATGTGGGATGCAACGGCCGGGTTAGTGATGGCGGCGTGTTTTCCGGATGCACCCTTCAAGAGGCTCTGGAGAACCGAGCAGAGTCGTTCCCACCCCCCCAACCACTACCCGGGGATGATCGGCCTTTGGGTCACTACATTGTGGCGGACGATGCCTTTCCCCTCAAAGATTATTTGATGAAGCCGTTCAGCCACAGAGACATGCGCCTGGATCATCGGATCTTTAATTATCGGCTGTCGCGCGCCCGACGTGTCGTTGAAAACGCGTTCGGCATCCTGTCCAACAGGTTCCGCGTGTTTTTGACGAACATCGCATTAGCGCCAGAAAAAGTCGAGAAGATCGTCATGGCGGGCTGCGCCCTACACAATTTCCTGCGGGAAAAGATCGGCACCACAGCTACAGCTGACTACGAAGACCCTGCGACGCACTCGGTTACTCCCGGGTCATGGAGAGGCGATCTGGAGCTACGTCAGGCGACATTCCCATCGGGAACCAACGCAACGCAACGGGCCAAGACACAACGGGATTACCTCGTCGAATATGTAAACTCAGCGACAGGGGCTGTCCCGTGGCAGTCGGCGATGATCTAGACTGTATATATGGCTTAAATAGTGTAACGCGTGGACTACCAGCTCGCTCTGTGATCCTACGTAGTATATCGGAATGTGTATATATGTCTATTTGTATCTGTTTTCTTAAAAAAATTTTGTATATATGTTTTTGTAAATAAATGTGTATAAATTGTACATAAACCATTACGTTATAATTTCGAACTTCTAATTAACTACGTATCAGTACCTCAGCAGCTTGCCTGCATCTTGGCGATGGTAGTGGGTTGTTGGTCACACTCTGCCGTCGCTGCAAGTGGGGTGCCAGGAACGAGAGCGACGTCTGTATCCATTTTTGACGGGCGGTCAGACGCTTTCCTGCAGAACCCGAGGCCGCTTGTTTCCGGAAACGTGTATACTGGGTGCGGAGATTCGTCATCCTTTTCTGGATGGACGCCGCTGTAAAAACAAATTATAGCCGTCTTGTATTCTATTGTATAATAATTTTCGGCATGTTGACATACAACGCGAGCCGTTTCACGATTAGAACAATTTAGTTTTGTGGTCATTAAGCTGATTATTTACGTTCCGCGATTACGATTACGATTACGATAACGATTACGATTTTTTGTAAACTTTTCAACGACCCAAAAAGTAACTTTGATTTGAAAAACAATAACTTTTAGTGTATTTTTCATGTGAGAGCGATGCCCTAAGCAGAAGCCAGCCGGCACTTTTTCAACCGTCGGCACATTTCACAACAATGATGACAAACAAATTCAATATTCTCGGGAAAAACGGGCGTACCTGACTGTCCAATTTCAGCGGAGATCGCCGCCAACGCGCCTACTTTCTTGACTCTGTTCGAATACTCTTGGCAGGATACATCAAACAGACATGGCAGAGTTTGCCACATCTCTACCATCGCTACCTCCGCCTCGTTCGTCCAGTCCGCCATTTTGTAGCGTACTTGTATGGACAGGGTCACATGACCGTTCCCGGCCCGGCGATTGGCTGATGCGTTAAAACCCCGACGCGATCGATCGCCGACTAGCACACACCTACCGTATACGATACGACTGACCGCTCACATATACCGATTCACGAACGGGCCGATTCGTTTTTCGAATCGGTTGCGATTCGAGTTGTAAGCTCTAAAACTGAGTTTTATACGCGAATCGTAAGCGTCTAGTGTGCGCGGGGGCCGCACACCTAACGACTAAAACTCAGTTTTATGCGCGAAACGGGCAGTTTTAGATCGTATACGGGAGGTGTGTACTAGGCATTAGGCTTAACCTCAGCCCGAGTCAAACCAATGAGATACAGAATTTATACTTGTCGCTACCTAGCCTGGCGCTCAGCATTAATAGGATAGGGCAAGGACCGGTTAACTCAGTCATGGTGCTCGTGGCCTGGTATCCCAGTGGGGCAGCACTATGAAGTCATCATGAGTGTCCACTGTCACAAATCAGTACCTGTCCTGATATGACCTCTCCAACAACCAACCAACCAACCGAGTGGGGCAGCACTAGAAAGTCGTCATGAGTGTGCACTGTACAAATCGGTACCCGTCCTGATACAACCTTAGATGTTGCCAGGATATAAAACACCTACAACCAACTAAGTATACAGTAAGACTGTCTCAAAAGGTGCTAAGCAATATGGGACAAAACTTTGTCCATTATAACGATCAAGATACTATCTGCTTATGCATTTGGTCAGGATAAACTGATTTGTTTTTTAAATGGTGTTTCATAATCCCAATAGAATACATATTGATTTGAAGCAAATGTCCTTGCGTTTTCAGTGTAACCGTTTCTGTGCTGGTTTGTGTCAATCGGTAGAATGGACACAAAAAAAAGAGTTATCACCTTTTTGAGACAGGCTCATGTGTCAGCCGGTCTATGCCGGTGGGCAAGTTTCCCGTCTGGATTGTAGTCGTGTATTCAACAGTGTGATCCAGATTAAGATAAGATGATGAGGTCTGTTCACCCACCCCCACCCCCACAATGACCCCCACACACACACGGCCACCACCACCACAGACCACGTGACTGCCACATGTGTGAATTATTAGCATTCCTCCAGTCTCACCTGACCACCTCCCCACCAGGTTGTTGGTGGGAGGGTGGCGCAGGGTTCATGCCCATTTTCACATATCAAATTCCAGGACTCTCACAGTACGTTTCCGTGCAAAACCCCGGGATGTTTTTAATACTTTATAACATTAAAGTTGAATAGTCCGATGCTTTTGAGTTTCTGCTATTTTCTGAGATAAATATATTATACTAATCATTATAATCTACTTTATTTCAGCTTGAAGTAACTTGAATTTTAAATGGCTAAGTTTGGAGATATTTGACGTCAAAACATGCCAAAATAATTTTGGCAAGCACGCCAAAATTCTGCCACCATAGACTTCAGTAGAAATGGTTTCTATTGATTGACTTATTATGCCCTTCTATGCAGCAACAAATGCTTAATACGTGCACCCACCAGTGTCTAAGTTGATTATGGACTATTAAATCTAGATAAATGTTTTGGTTTTGAAAATTTGATGTTTTCATCGGACTATGCAGCTTTAATGAAGTACCCCAAACCACGGTCATATTGATAGTCGATTAACTGTGTGTGTTGTTTCTTGCAGGTGTATGTCCTGGCTACATCTAAAGTCATAGGACCGATCGGGATGGCCGAAGAGGTTGAGCGACCATCTCCTGTTTTGGGAGATAGGGGGATCCGAAGAAATGGGTTTGTGGGTTCGAACCCTGGTCAAGTCAAACCAGACTTTAAAATTGATACTTGCCACTTCCTAGCCAGGGGCTCGACATTATTACGATTAGGATAGCGGAAGGACTGGTTGGTTTTGGTGTCAGGATAATCTGACTGAGTGGGATATCCGCTTCTGGTGCTGACAGCCTCGTCTCCCAGTGGGGCAGCACTATAAAGTCGCCATGAGCGCCCACTGTCACAAGTCGGTACCCGACCTGATGTCCTTAGACGTTGCTAGGACGTAAAACAACAACAAACACAAATCAGGACGGGCACCGACTTGTGACAGTGCGCAGTCATGGTGACTATGCATTGCTGTCCCAGTCATTGGTTTGATTCGACCAGCAATGAAATTCCCAATCACCCGAAACCAATGACTTATAAAATAGGTATGTGTTGCTGCTCGGCGCTTGGCGCTATGAGGTTAGGACAGGGACTGGGCGCACAGTGTCAGGATAATGGGACTGTGTGGGACATTGGGTCATGGTGCCGGCGGCCTGATTTCCCAATGGGGCAGCACTATAAAGCCACCATGAGTGCGCGCTGTCACAAGTCAGTGCACATCCTGGAATGGCGTAGGGTCTTACTGGGGCATAAAACTACACCAACCACCCAGCCTCCCCCGGCCCTCTCCGAGGACTGTGGTTGGGCTCTTAGGCTGCCTTTTTCTTTCCTCCGCCCCCCATCCCCCAATTTCTCTGACCAGTTTCAGTGGTGCCCATTCAGTGCTGCAATTTTGCAGCCTTCAGCGCACCAATGCGACTGAAAACTCCCCAAAAACAAAACCAATTACCTGCGCTCTACCCATTCGGGCATCACGTCCGGTCTCACCCAGTGTAGTGGGCGTGCAGTACAATGCGTCCCTCAACATATGGGTGTTGTACAAGCCGAGTTCACCCCCCCCCCCCACACACACACACACGCACGCTCCGGTATGCGTCGCGCGTCCGTCTCCGTCAGACAATGGCGCATGTATAACACGCAACGGCGCGTAGGGATACACATACCCGCCCTACATACTGATCAGTGCTCGAACTACTTGCACATGCTCTCCACCCTTCGACTATGAGCAGAGTGCCTCAGTTGACTTGACTTGACTCTGAGTAGGCTGCCTTACTGCTAAATACACCATCCAATCAAGTGAGGGTTATTTTATTTGCTTTTTTTATTAATTTTTTCTTGGGGGGGGGGGGGGGTGGATGGGAGAGGAAACTCATTTTCATTTCATTATGACCTGAATATAAAACACACACTGTATCTGGTATTTAGTTATGAATGTGCATCATGTATGTGGAAATCTGTTATAAAGACACAGCTTCTATTTGTAAATCAGATATCAATCTGACTAGAATCTAAAGCGGAAAATGATGGCTAAACATATGTAAATCTAAAATAGAATGCAATATTGGCAAGGAGGAGAGCAATAGATTAATAATGCATCATGCCTGCCGGCAACATATAACACTCGTGTAGTTTGGTTGTTTTACGTCCTAGCAACATCTAAGGTCATATCGGGACAGGTGTGAGTGCACACTCATGGTGACTTTCAGGGGCGCACCCAGGGGGGTTTCCTGGTTGCCCGGACCCCCCGCCCCCAAAAAAAACTAAAATTGTTAAAAAAATTATATAGACGTATATCTCAGGGACGCACATGAAGGGGAGTTTCCTGGTTGCCCAGTTGCTTCTTAACAGTTATCATTTTGTTGATTAAATATAGCATGCATTTGTGTTTATCAATTAAATTATAGTACTTATATATGTATGTTGCAACATAATTATATTTAATGAATCATATAGACCTAAATTCTTGCATTAAATTTATTAAGGAATACTAGATTTTAAGATTATGTGAAAAATTGCACCAAAATGTGGGTTGTTGCACCAGAAAACCATGTAAAATATTGCCCTAAAATGGGTGTTGTTCCACCAACCCATGTGAAAAAAATTACCCTAAAATAGGGGTAGTTTCGATCCATATTTGGAAATCCCCATAGCCAATTCCTGGGTGCCCCCCTGACTTTATAGTACTGCCCACTGCAAAATCAGGCCGCCGGCACCATGATCCGATATCCCACTCAGTCACATTATCCTGGCACTGTCGCGATATAGCCTGGCACTCGGCATTAATAGGACAGGGCAATAGCTAGTTAGCTCAGTGACTAACCAAAAAAAAAAAATCTACGGAATAAAAAGGTTCCTAAAACGAGCTAACCAGTCTAATAATGCTAATGTAAATACCATATCTACCACATTAATATATAATGTAGGTCACATATATACCCATATAACAGGCAGTATTTAATAAGCACAAACATGAGCCCGTGTTAATTCCGACACCCAGCTAAAAGCCCGGTGCCAAACTAACTGTCCACCGGGCCCAGTGTCGGACTTCCGGTACTGGGCCGGCGTCTGAGGCACGCCGACATCCGGTATCGGAGCAGACAGCGCGCCATTCCTGGAGGCGCGTCTGAAAAGGTCACAACCAAATGCCTCAGCACGCTGCTCCACGCGCGCCATTTCGGTTTTCTACTTTTGCCCTTTCCCGTCTCCTCGAGTTCGGACCCTGGTCGAGTCAAAGCAATGACTTAAAAATTGATACCTGTCACTTCCTAGCCGTGCGCTCGGCATCATTAGGTCAATGGAAGGATGGGTTGGCTCGGTGTCAGGATAATGTGACTGTGTGGGATATTGGGTCCTGGTCCTGGTGGTGTAGTCTCCCAGTGGGGCAGCCCTATGAAGTCGCCATGAGTGTGCACTGTCACAAGTCGGTAGCCGTCCTGATATGACCTTAGATGTTGCCCGGACGTAAAAATTCCATTAAGCAACTAATCCGTCACTTTAGGCAGGCTTTACTACTCAGATTTACTCACACTCGTCGACAGCGAATACGGACAGACATAGATATTAATACCGACATTTTACTGCAAATACCACCGTATGGTTCTTATGGTTGGGTTCTACAAATACCATCACGTCAAAATGTAAATCAGAATGCACAATTACAGCTGCATAGTTCGATGAAAATATCAAATTGTCAAAATCAAACCAATTGTGTAGATTGTATTCTACATATCTAACTTACATACGGGTCCGCTTTGTCACCACACACAAAGGACTACTGAGGCAAGTGAATTTAACCTGTTACTGTAGAAGCCTTTGGTGACTCTGACAGGTTTTGGCATGCACGGCAAAATTAGTGCATGATTGCACTTCAAATATCTCAAAATCATAAGTACAACAAGCACCACAACATACCAGTCTATACTATGTATACAGCTGGTGTGAAAAGGTCAACTAACAAAATATTTTAAAAAATTGTGTGGCTTATATATAAACTATGATTCAAACATCAAATGAACATCTCCCAAACTTCTCCGTTGCGGTTAGCTGTTGCTAGGATGTAAAACAACAAGAACTCCGGTGCCGTCCATACACACTGTGGGGAGGCGTGTAGCTTCAATCACTTAGCTTGTTAGTGCTGCCAAAACTGCCTTTCGTAAATTCCCCATCCTCGACATACCTGCAAAGACAGAAAGGAACAAGTTAGTTACTAAGTCTCCTATTTCCTGGACCATGTGGTCACATAGTCACATGATCACGTGGTCCCATTGTCACGTGGTCACAAGGTCAGGTGGTCCCATTGTCACGTGGTCATATGGCCAGTGTTACGTGGCCCCAGTGTCACGTTGGTCACCGTGTCACGTGGTAACATTATCACCTTGTCACGTGATCACATGATCACGTGGTCACATGGTCAGTGTCACGTGGTCACATTGTCACGTCGTCACATTGTCACGTGGTCACATTGTCACGTCGTCACCTTGTCACGTCGTCACATGGTCACGTCGTCACATGTTCACGAGGGAAGAGTGAGGAGACACTTGACACCCAACGAGCAGTAGTGGGAGTGTCAGTGTCAGTGTTAGTGTTAGTGTTAGTGTTAGTGTTAGTGTTATGCAAACCTGCAAAGTCGAGGGAAAGATCATTTTTTAAAGTTTTTAATCAAAACACTTAAAGCTGCATAGTCCGATGAAATATCAAATTTTCAAAACCAAACCAATTATCTAGATTTGATTTTACATATCTTACTTAGATACTGATGCACTTATTAAGCATTTGTTTCTGCGTAGAAGGCAATTCTGAGTCAATTTAACAGAACCTGTTACTGCAGAAGTCTATGGTGTCAGAGTTTTGGCAAGCTTGTCAAAACTAATTTTCCATGTTTGCACTCAAAATATCTCAAAGGTTTACCATTTAAAATAAAAGTAACTTTGAACTAATTAAAGTAGATACTAGTGATCGATCTAATATATTTATCTCAGAAAAAATTAAGAAACTAAAAATCATCGGACTATGCAACTTTAACTGGATTTGATTCTGCGAATCTAACTTGGGCAATTGTATAGTCGGTAAAGATTCATAGCAGTGTGATGTTCCTGATATACTGAGAAATGTGTAACCCAAGTCTGTGTTTAACACATTTAACTGTGATAAAGTCGCCATGAGTGTCCACTGTCACAAATCGCTACCCGTCCTGATATGACTTTAGATGTTGCCAGTACGAAAAACTCCAACAACCAACCCTCACCCACACTCCCATCACCCCCCCCCCCCCCGAGCTCCACCCCACACTCCCATCCCCACCTCCACCCCACACTTCCATCCCCACCTCCACCCCACACTCCCATCCCCACCTCCACCCCACACTCCCACGTCCACCCCCATCACTACTCCTGCTCACCCCACACCCATACTCCGACCCCCACCCTCACCCACTGCCTACGCTGTGCACCCATCCTTACCCAGACTGCTCGAGTGGTGAGTGGTAAGCAGTAAACTGCGGCCGTTGTGAATGGGAGCGTGTTCGTGTCAACTCGACTAACGTGAAGAGGGGGCAGGGCCACCAGGCGGGCCGTCAACACACTAGCCCGGCACGCGAGTACCCCATCAGCCTCATTGTCACATAAACACACGTATTAGGCAACCGCGCAGGCGCGCAACGGTATAAATACAATATAGCGTGCATATATAGTATAGTTAACAAAATGGCGATGTCAGTCTGACGTACCGGCACACGTCGGTTTAACGCCAATAACAACCGTAATATTTTCGCCATCTTAATCAAACTTATTCTCGATGTTGGATATCCAGGCACTTTTGGGGTTCATGGCGCGCGAAGGGTAAAACAAATGCCACTCTAATGGCCGGTGCACACCTACCGTTTACGATTCGCGCACTAAAACTCGCGACTCGACCCGACCCGCTTAAAACTGAAAACGGGCCGATTCGTTTTTCGAATCGCGAATCGCAATCGTAAACGGCCGCTTTTAGCACTAAAAACTGAGTTTTATGCGCGAATCGCAATCGGTAGGTGTGCGCGGGGGGCGCACACCTAGCAATTTTTGTGCGCGAAACGGGAGGTGTGCGCGCACAAACGGGGCACAAACGGTAGGTGTGCACCGGCCATTATAGAGACAACATTAAAACTACCCTATCTATCACAGTGATTTGTGCTTTTTGGTGCGTTGAAAGCAAATTTCTCTTGTTTCTATTAAATAGTTCAGATCTTTCTGTATAATTTCACATTCAGCTTTTTTTTTATCAGCCAATTGGAAGTTCTTGAATTTATTTGGCGAAAATAGTTTTTGAGGCCATGATCTGGTAAGGCCAACACTGGCACTGACACTCAGAATATCCCAATTTTCACTATTATCTCTGTTTTTAATACTTTCAGAGAAAATTGTTCGTAGGTTAAATTAAATACCTCAGATCTTCCTCTTCAATCGTGCATTAAGATATTTTTAATTGATCCGATGAAAGTTTTAAAATTTATTTGGCAAAAATAAATGCTCCGCATAGACATAGCATTGCTGCGGCACAGATCGCTGCGATGTTTACCCTTCGCGGGCTAGTTTCCGGGGCCGACATCGAGAATACAAAATACTCCACAGGTGTTCATAAAGAAACCTGTGAATTATTTCCATAAACTTACTGCGAGTTTTGGAGTTATCTGTAGAAAAAGAACGCTGAAAAACTCGCGAACGTCCATTGCTCGCGAGTAGAATATGCTAATTGCTGGACCCGGATGTTGCTTCCTTCTCCCTAGCCTGAGGCTAGCCAGAGGCTTAATACCGAGGTAAAATAATATATAATATATATAGAGTACCAGAGGGAAAAGGAGGGGAAAGGGCAGTATAGGAACGCCGTTGTGAGTGATGGTTGTCAGTATGTTGGCCTCAGGGAGTGGGATGTAGCTCAGGCGGTAGAGTGTCCACTTCTGAAGGTGTGGGTCATCCGATCGATCCTGCTCAGTGGACACATTTGCAGTTTGGGTTATTTCCCATTCCAACCAGTGGTCCACAACTGGTTCATCAAAGGCTGTGGTATGTGCTGTCCTGTCTGTGTGAAAGTGCATACGTGAAAGCGCATACATAAAAGACCCCTTGCTACTTATCGGAAAGACTAGTCTGTGTGACGGCTGTGGGTTTCCTCCAAAGAAATATAGAAATATGTGAGAATGACCATATGTTTGACGTCCAATAGCCAATGATAAAAATGAATGTGTTCTAGAGGTGTTTCGGTATTTTGGTACATGGCCCTCACACATTCACCCCGCGTGTGGTGATGGATGATGTGTTATTACTTATATACTTAGCTCTGAGTGTTCTCTGATACCGACGTGTGCGCCGATATGCTGCCAGTGTTTACACATTGCAAGTGTTAACTGTCGACACTAGGTGGCGCTGAGCGTTCACACGGCGGGCATCAGGACGGACGCGGCCCGCCGCCATTTAAAGTTTGCTTCTTGTTTTACATCCTAGCAACATCTAAGGTCATATCAGGACGGGTACCGACTTGTGACAGTGCGCACTAATGGTGACTTTATAGTGCTGCTCCACTAGGAGACCGGGTCGCCAGCACCATGCCCTGATATCCTGACACTGAGCCAAGCTATGACGTAAAACACTATCAACAGTATCAGTATCAAGTTAAACCAATAGGAGTGTGACACCACTTTCTGATTTCACACCCCCTCCCCCTTTCTGTTATCTAGTCCATACGGAGACCAATTTGATCTTGCACGCCGGGTCACCCCCCCCCCCCCCCCCCCCTCCCCGCACCTGGACTGGTCGTGAGTGGTGGCCTGTGTGAGGTAGCCGGGGGCCCGGGCTGGCGGTGTGTGGTGGCCCGTGTGCCGTGGCCGGGAGCCCAGGGGCTGGGTTGTTGGCGTGGTGGTTTATGTCGGGGTGAGATGGGATGGGGATAGGATTGAGCCCGCCGGGCCCAGCTCATCTGTGACGTGACGGGCCGGGGACGCCCTGCTGCTCCCGGTGAGTGGGGAGAGGGGGCGCGGGGAGGAGGAGATAAGTCAGAGGAGGAGTAGGCACACGCTGACTGCGGGCTACTGTCGTTACGTAAACGTTACGCGCCGCTATCGCCGAGATGTTCGGCTCAATTTACGTCACTAAGTATTTATAGGTTTCAAGTACCCAATGACTCACTCACCACACACGCCGGCTGCAGAGGCGGGTTGGTTGTGGGAATTTTACCTCTCGGTCATATCAGGATGGGTGTGACGGTGCGCACTCATGGCACATTTATAGTGCTGCCGCAATGGGAGACCAGGCCGCTAGCACCATGATCTGATATCCCACTCAGTCACATTAATAATGACATGAGCAGAGAAGTAAAACAAATTAGCTGATTGTGGGTGTATGCCTCAAAACTCGGCCAAAGCCGAGTAGGGAGGGGGGAGCCACCCCCCTCCCATGGATAATTTTGTTTATACGTAGGACACAATTGGTGCAATTTGGTAGCCACTTAAGAGGGAGAAATTTCATTCTTCACCTGTGACATAAGGTAAGAGTAGGCATATAGACCAGTACTCTAAGAATACAGAAGTGTTTTTCTTGTAATCTTGCATAAATGATAAGTCAATAATATAAATAATACACCTATACCATAGTTAATAGTTTCAGTTATTTAATTTATTGTCTTATACTCCTTCAGCTGGCAGTCCTTGTAATATGGTAATACTTGTTTAATTGTTATAATAAATGTAAAGGAATATGATAAAAGTAATGTAAATTTCATTTTAACAACAATATATAGTCTTATGCTTCCTCAATATATAGTCTTATACTCCCTCCATCCTTGCATAACTGCTATAATAAAGCATAAAATATCAAGGAATACGATAATAAAACTACTCTGAAGTTCATTTTAATAACAATGTTGGTTCATTTTTTCTGCTTGTTCTAATTGGCGGAAATCAGCCAATTGGCAGGAGATGCTCATGCCTGCATTATCCCGAAATTGAGCCAACCAGTCCTTGACCTATCCTAATAATGACAATCGGACCAGCTAGGAAGTGACAACTATCAATTTTGGAAGTCATTGGTTTGACTCGAATGGGAATTGAACACCCGACCTTCCGCACAGGAAGCCTACGCATGGGAATGGGTGAGAGGGGGGGGGGGGGAAGAGTGGGTGGGGTGAAAGGAGGGGTGAGGAGGGGTTAAATGGTTGGTTGTTTTCTGTCCTGGCAACATTTCAGGTTATATCAGGACGGGTATCGATTTGTGACAGGAGGTAGGTAGGAGGGGGGGGGGGGTGATGGGTAGGGGGGTGAGGGTAGGAAGATGGGAGGGGTGAGAGGCGGGTTGGAGGTAGAGGTGAGGGTGGGCGGTGTTGGGTAGTGGGGTGAGGGTAGGAAGGTGGGAAGGGTGGGAGGGTGAGAGGCGGAGTGGAGGTGGGAGTGGAGGTGGGGGTGAGGGTGGGCGGTGACGTGTACGGGGGTGAGGGTAGGAAGGTGGGAGGGGTGAGAGGCGGGGTGGAGGTAGAGGTGAGGGTGGGCGGTGTTGGGTAGTGGGGTGAGGGTAGGAAGGTGGGAAGGGTGGGAGGGTGAGAGGCGAAGTGGAGGTGGGAGTGGAGGTGGGGGTGAGGGTGGGCGGTGACGTGTACGGGGGTGAGGGTAGGAAGGTGGGAGGGGTGAGAGGCGGGGTGGAGGTAGAGGTAGGGGTGAGGGTGGGCGGTGATGGGTAGGGAGGTGAGGGTAGGAAGGTGAGGGTAGGAAGGTGGGGAGGGTGAGAGGGTGAGAGGCGTAGTGGAGGCGTGCGTGGAGGTGGGGGTGAGGGTGATGGTGGGCGGTGATGGGTAGGGGGGGGTGAGGGTATGAGCTGGGGTGGGAGAAGGGGAAATGCGAGGCGGTGGTTTCTGACTTGAGCCTAGATGTTGTGTGTTGTTTCGTTACAAGGATCATCGACCATGTAGTCTTTACTTGAAGGACCCGAGCACTAGTAGAACTTAGAAGCGGGTACACGGCACACGGCCGTGTATACTGACACATGTACGTGGTACACGGCACAGGCCCGTGTACACTGACACGGGAACGTGGCAGGAACTAGCGGGTAAGCCGGTACTCTACCGATTCGGCGACCGCATCCGATTTGGCCCTTTTACTAGTTTTAGAGAATACAAATGCATGTCAACCAACTTTCTAACCCTTTCCCGACCTGAGATAGCTAAGAATTTCCGCCGACTTGCGTCTCTTGACCCCTGGTGACCCTGGACCGGTTTGAGAGGCGGGCAGATAGAGGTTGGCATGTGCGGGTAGGGCGGCTGGCAGGGGCGGGTAGGGCGGCGGGCAGGGGCGGGCAAGGGCGGAATGAGGCGGGAATGGGAGGTCAGGGGCGGGCAAGGACGGGTAGAGAGGCGGGCTGGGGTGTGGAAGAGGCGGACGGAGGCGGGCTGAGAGGCGGGCAGGTGCCCGGGATGCTGATGAGGAGTCAAGGAGCTCCAAACCACTATGTCTGTCTGGGCTGTTCACAGGCAGCCACTTGACACACATCTTCTCCGCCGCCCGCCGCCCGCCGCCCGCCGCCCGCCCGTGTTTGTGTATGTCTCCGGGGAACTATTCAACAGCGGTAGTTCTTATTCCCCTTGGGCACATATCTTTGTGTGCGGTATAACGCGTGCTTGTCACACCGTGTAATGTTGTGGCAGATGATGTGTGGTGTTGGTGTGGTGTTGGTGTGTGGTGTGGTGTTGGTGTGTGGTGGTATGGTGTATGGTGTTGTGTGCGGAGTGGGTGGTTGTGTCCTGGCAACATCTAAGGTCATATCAGGAAGGGTACCAACTTGTGACAGTGCACACTCATGAGGACTTTATAGTGCTGTCCCACTGGGAGACTAGGCCACCAGCACCATGACCCAATATCCCACAATCACATTATCCTGACACTGAGCCAGCCAGCCTGTTCTCCCATGTATAGTGGTGACCGTCAATGGCATGTTCTGAGGGTAGCCTGTGTGTGAATGACGCTGACTACTAGCGACAGGGACCAGACGGGATAGTCAAATGAGTTGAGCGTCCGCCTCCTGTTTTGGGAGATCGGGGGATCCAAACCCATGGGTGTGTAGGTTCGAACCATGGTCGAGTCAAACCTATGACTTAAAAATGTGCTTCTAGCCAGGCGCTCGGCATTATTAGGATAGAGCAAGGACTGGTTGGCTCAGTGTCAGGATAATGTGACTGATACCATTATCAAGTCATGGTGCTGGCAGCCTGGTCTCCCAGTGAGCCAGCACTATAAAGTCACCATGAGTCTACATTGTCACAAGTCGGTACCCATCCTGATATGACCTTAGATGTTGCTAGGACGTAAAATAACAACAACAAACAAACAAATAAAACCAACGACAGACCCTGAGTGTTCCGTTATCAAAAACAAGTGTACACTGCTAGACTCGAACATACAGGGTTGCACCGACCGGGCAGTGTTCACTTTAAGCTTGTTGACTGCACAAGGTGATCGAATAGGTAAAGTGCAGGCTTCCCATGTGGAAGATCAAGAGTTCTGTTCCTAGTCGAGTCAAACCGCTGACTTGTAAAATGTATTCTTTTCACCGCCTAGCCTGGTGCTTAGGATTAACATGACAGGACAAGGACTGGTTAGCACAGTATCGCGACAATGTGACTGAATGGAATATCGGGTCATGATGCCAGTGGCCTGATCTCTCCAAGTGGGGCAGCACTATAAAGTCGCCATGAGTGTGCGCTGTCACAAGTCGGTGCCCATCCTGATATTAGATGTTGCCATGATGTAAAACTCCAAAAACAAAATAATAATTTGTATGTGTCAGATCCGCCACCGTAACAACAGCAGTGTCCATTCCCTTCCCATCCCCGCCTCACTCAAGCCTGTCTTATACTGCCGTGCCCAGCTTCCTCCCCCCCCCCCCCCCCCCCCCCCCGACCCCTCTGGGTGTGATCATTCTCAAAAAGTGGGATCCTCCTTTCTTTCTGACCAGTCCCGATATGCTTCACTGCGTCCGCTTGTGCTGCTCTAACGACGATTGACTTCCGGTAATCCACTTACCTGCTGCCGCAATGACTGGGATTCACCGGGGAGAGTGATTGACATTACGGGCCGCTCGGACAGGTCAGTCGAGCCGTCGTGCTATTTCAATAGTCGCCATCTTCCATCTAGTACTTAGTATATTCCTCCTGCTATAATGTACCGAATGGCTTAATCGGCTGGGCGGCGAGAGGGCCTGGCTTCCCGTGGGTTTGAACCCCGATTGAGTCAAACCAATTGTAAAGTCGACGGCCGGCAGCTGTGGTTGTGTAGGCAGGTTAAATAGGAAATCACTACAGGCAAGTATAGAGAAGGAAGGCAAGAGATAGAGTGTGCAGAAGGAACCAGAAGGAGCTTGCTTAGTTTATTATATATATAGCTTTTAGAATCCAAGATGGTGGTGATCACATGATCCAGTCTTCCAATCACTAACATGCATTCCTCTATCCACCAATGAGGGTTCAATCTCCTTGTAACCAAGGCATGGTTAGATCTGGCTACAGTGCCCTGTTGTGTCTGCTGTGCAGTGATCCATAAATAACACTTGGAGGGGAGGGGGTATGCGAGGAGACTTCCCAAAGACTGTCCCACATGTCAAGAAGTGAGCCTCTCACGTCAAGAAGTGACCCTCTCTCTCTATACTATATTAATACACAAATTCTATCCTCAATTAGTAATAGCTCACCAACGCCACATATCCCTTATATGCCTTTGGTTTTACATACTATTTACCATTTTATAGACAAGTTGCAATTTATTATAACAGAGTTCTCCATATCCCATATCTCAAAATATCGGACAATTTTACACAATGGCTTACAAAATTTGATACTTCTGGCAACATAGCCTGTCACCAGGCATTACCAGGATGCGGCAATGACTGGTTCTCGACCTTCTAGATGGGAAGCCTGTGCTCTTACAGATCCGGGCACTGCCACCGGTAAAGGCCCTGTCACATTACGGCGTATGGTGGGAGCGTATTGAAAACCTATGTATGCCGTGCTTGTGCCAGCCTATGATGACCTTCGGTGAACTTTCGGGTGGGTTTGAACATATGGGGGACCTATGAGGAGCGTACGAGGAGCGTATGGGAGCGTGCGGTGAAATTTTTTTACAGTATGGGCCATACGCCCTCATAGGTCGAGTTTTTTTGAGCATGCACAACAAAATTTGGACGGACGGATTTATGAAAGCGTATGGCGGCGTATGCCTCATACGCTTCACATAAGCCGGCATCTGGTGGCATATGAGTAGCGTATGAGTAGCGTATGAGTAGCGTATGAGTAGCGTATGAGTAGCGTATACGGCGTATGCCGACGTATATGATGTAAAGCGGCTACGCCGCCATACGCTCCCGCCATACGCCGTAATGTGACAGGGCCTTAACATTTGAGAGTAGGTATAATAGTATTAATACATGATATAACCATTTATTTGAATTGCCTTATTTCAGTAGCAAACAACCGCCCCCCCCCCCCAATAATACTAATATAGTAATAAGTTTAAAAAAGGAAGATGTCGGCACAAGATCAAATCCGATAACAGTTTCTTCAACTAGGTTCCCCCCTGCCCTGTCTAGTGCCAATGATTTTCCGTTTCAAAATAAGGCAAATTCTGTTTCACCAAATAGCAAATTCCGTTTCAATTCTGTTTCAGAATAAAAGAAAATTCCATTCCATGCTGTTTAATTTTATGCCTGATTATGTTAGAATTAATTGAATCTTGTCTAATTGCAGGTAAAGAGCTTTCTGACACTGCACTTTTATTATAATGATACCAATCAAAATAATAATGTAGTACATCGCAACATGATCGTCACTCAAAAGAATGACAAATAAAAAAAATAAAAATACTGATGTTAGATTGGATAATCATGACTACGGAGAAATGGTATTTGATCAATTTAGGCTTTATTCTGTCACTTTTTAGTTCAAAATAACGGATTTCGCATGAAAATAACGGAATTCCGCTCCAACTTATGAATTCCATTTCAAACTTGACAATCCGCGATTTCCGTCTGTTTTCCGCGATCGCGGAAAATCATTGACACTACCTGTCCTGTCCTGTCATCTCCTGTCCTGTCCTGTCATCTCCTGTCCTGTCCTGTCCTGTCGTCTCCTGTCCTGTCCTGTCCTGTCCTCTCCTTTCCTTTCCTTTCCTGTCCTCTCCTGTCCTGTCCTGTCCCCATCTCTCCAGAACACAACACCACGCCTGGCATGCTATTGCTACCCACAACACACATAAAACAAATCACCCGCGGCGTGTCGCTGTAAGCAAGTCACTGAGCACTTCAGCCGACCACCCACCGGATCGCGGGCCGAGCTTTACGGTTTACGCTGACAGTGCTGCGGCGGAGGCGCCGACTACTTAGAGGTTGACCCCGCTGACCCCGGCGCTTGTGGCCGGAACCCAGCCTGTGTGGGCCCCCCCCCCCCCCCCCCGGCATTCATAAGGCCGCCGGCCGCCATTGATTTTGCCGCCGCCAGCGCCCGCCCACCATATTTGTCACGTGCCGATGGGGTGCGTGTGTCGGGGTGCGTGTGTGGGGAGGTGAGAGTGTTTCTACCCCCTCACCCCACCACATCACTGAGTCCCCCACTCAAAGCACCCCCCCCCCCCCGCATTTCCCAGTCTCACCCAGTCGCCCAAATGTACACAACACGCCTAGGGGTTAAGATGTATGGATACATGGTTGATTGTTGGAGTTTTACGTCCTGGCAACATCTAAGGTCATATCAGGACAGGTATCGACTTGTGACAGTGCACACTCATGGTGACTTTAATATAGTGCTGCCCCAGTGGGAGAACAGTCCACCAGCACCATGACCTGATATCCCACTCAGTCACATTATCCTGACACTGAGTCAACCAGTCCTTGCCCTATCCTATTAATGCCAAACAATGTGTGTGGATGTGTACGTGTGTGTGAGTGTGGTTTTGTGTATGGGCTGTGTGAGTGTATATGCGTGTCTGGGTGTGTGTTTCTGTGTGTGGTTGTGTGTTAATGTATGTGTGAGTGAATGTGAGTATGAGTGTATGCATGAGTGAATGTGAGTGACTGTGTGTGTGAGTATATGTGTGAGTGTCTGTGTGTGTATGTAATGCATGTTCACACCGTTCTAGTTGTGTTTATCATGGTGGAGAGTTGCTATCTGGATATGTGGCTGTGCAAGTCAGCTGTAGGGAAATACGATACAGGCAAGAAGAAAGAGAAAGTAAGAGTGAAGAGAGTAAGGGAAGGACAAGCCTTCTATCTTTATTTTCATAGAACACAGCTTCCCTGGTCGGGTGTCACCCCAGCCCCCCAATAGGAGGACAGCATTCCCAGTCCCCATGGCAACTGGTAGTCTGCCCACCACCAGTGGCTGTCTGGCCACAACCAACCTTGATCTGGCTACTCCTCACAGCCTGATTGTGTTGACCACTACTGGATTGCTTTGACCCTACTCAGGCAGAAGGGCCAGGACCTGGTGCCTCTGCACTCAACCTGCCAGCACTCACTGTGTCATCCACATGAAACTCAGCTACAACCCAACCAATACATATAAATACATATACATACATATACATACATATATATATACATACATATACATACATATACATACATATACATACATATACATACATATACATACATATACATATACATACATATACATACATATACATACATACATATACATACATACATACATATACATACATATACATACAAGCTCCACTGGCTAGGCATATAAATAACACATCACAGAATAGCCCTCCCTCCCTGCCGTATATCGGAATATTTTATCGGCATCGTCCTTTTGGCTTACCACACCTCGTCACCACACAAAAACTATAACTACTTGCACACACACACACACACACCTTAAAACACCACAGCAAAGTGTTAGTAAATCACACACGCACACTTCATGTGCACCTCGGATTACCCAGCATGCTGCAGTGCTGTAGAAGTAGAGGTTATTTCCCACACTTGTGACCAAGGTGTTACAGTCTGTTTTGGTTAATTATTCATAACAAACCTGTGTCAAAATGCCGCCTGCATGTACGGCGACGCAAACCGCTCTGTCCACTTCCGATCTGCGCGATGCAACTCACTTCCGGTTCACATACCCCGGTGGCAATCTGCAGTGGTTTCCCGGCCAATGTGAGTGTATATAGATAGTTTTATTCAAAATTGAAAGAAATTCAGAACCGTAACCTCTTCAATTTAATATAATCTGGTTGTTAAGCATGTTATCTGTTTGCCAAGTGGTTTGCTCTAGGTGGTGTGGTTTTAGAGATATTTCACTTTTTCTGTAAGAGGATTGCTCACAGCCATTGATAATGCACTGAGTTTGCCGATACGCGCAGTGCAAAACGTTTGTTTGTTTGTTTGTTTGTTTGTTGTTGTTTTACGTCCTAGCAACATCTAAGGTCATATCAGGACGGGTACCGACTTGTGACAGTGCGCACTCATGGCGACTTTATAGTGCTGTCCCACTGTGAAACCAGGCCGCCGGCACCATGACCTGGTATCCCACTCAGTCACATTATCCTGACACTGAGCACACCAGTTGCAAAACGTCAGTTTGATTCAAAATTAATAGAAATGCAGAACCCTAACCGTATAAATTTAATATAATCTGGTTGTTAAGCATGTTATCTGTTTATCTGCCAAGCGGTTTGTGTCTAGGTGGTGTGGTTTTAGAGATATTTCACTTTTTCTGTAAGAAGATTGTTCACAGCCATTGACAATGCATTGAGTTTGCCACTACACACAGTGCAAAACGTTTATTTTATTCAAAATTAATAGAAATGCAGAACCTTAACCATATGAATTTAATATAATCTATTCGTTGAATATGTTTTCTGTATGTGTTCCAAGCGGTTTGTGTCTAGGTGGTCTGGTCTTAGAGATATTTCACTTTTTCTGTATGAAGATTGCTCATAGCCATTGAGTTTGCAGTGTGACAGTGTGTCATCCTGCAGCCAAACAGCGCGCGCCCTGACCTAAATACCCATGCTGACGTCATATGAAATAGGTCTTAAGGGACCACCCACGCCATCATCGTCACTGAAGCCTTATTTTATATGTCCAGCATTTATTACACCCAGGGTGGGAAGTGGGACGTAGCTCAGGCCGTATTGTGTCCACCTGTGAAGGTGTGAAACATCCGATCAATCCTGCTCAGTGGACACATTTGCAGTTTGGGCTATTTTCCCTTCTAACCAGTGGTCGACAACTGGTTCATCAAAGGTTATGGTAGGGGGTCTCCTGTCTGTGGGGAAAGTGCATATAAAACTTGTTAAAAGTCCCCTCGCTGCTTGTCGGAAAGAGTAGCCTATGTGGCGGCAGGAAGTTGCCACCAAAGAAATATGTCAGGATGACCTAGGTTTGACGTCCAATAGCCGATGATAAATTCAATGTGCTCTAGAGGTGCCACTAAATATAACAAACTGTCCTTTTTGTACATGCATGGTAGCATTACTTATAGTTATACAGGTTTTCACAAAGATCTTCAAATTAACCCATTGAAATCAAATCGGCTTCAAACAGCTGAAGTATACTATGATGATTATTTATCTAAACAAAATGCCAGAAACTCAAAATCATCCCACTCAGCCTTGTTATTAATGTTAATGATCCACTTCTATGATACAGAAGGGGTGGGGTTTTCAATTTCACACGTGATATGATAGTTTCAGGCTTTCGTTCACCAGTCTGATTAAAAAGCATGGTCTACTGATAAATATTGCCAATCATGAGTGGTCGGATGCTTTTACGCTCACTTCCACAGATAAATCAGTCCCCGACAAAGATCCTATGCTAGCCCATTGAGCGAGTACTTGTTTATGTGCCTGTTTTTAGCTGAATGTTTTTGTGTTGGTGGTGGGGTGGCGAGGGGGGGGGTCGCGTAGTGGGACTTTCAGCGAATCTAGTAAACAGTTGGTTGTTGAGTTTTACGTCATGGCAACATGTAAGGTCATATCAGGACGGGTACCGACTTGAGACAATGCACACAGATGGCAACGTTATAGTGCTGCCCCACTGGGAGATCAGGCCGCTGGCACCATGACCTGATATCCCTCTCACTTACATTTTCCTGATACTGTGCAAACTAGTCCTTGCACTATCCTATTAATGCCGAGTACCCAGTAAACAACCTTTTGGGGAGGCACAGGAATCGTCATCTGTAGTGCCGCAGGTGACCTTAGGGGGCTATAATACTCCTCTACACACGACTACCACCTCATCAAAGACACAAACACACTCACACACACACACACAAAAACACACACTCAGACACACACTCACACACACACACTCACACACACACTCACACACACACACCCTCACACACACACACACACACACACCCTCACACACACACGGGGACCAGGCGAGCTGACGGATATGTGATATCGGTATTAGTCCTCCTCACCGGGCATAAAAAGCCGATCCACCGCCGTGAAAACCCCTGCGTACACTGTCTATAGCCCCATCCCATCCCCCCCCCCCCCCCATGCTCTACACCGCCCGTACACCCCGCCCACCCCTGGCGCCTGGCCACCAGCTGCGTCTGGGACGAGCCGACAGCCGACAGCCGACAGCCTACAGAGGGCGCCACCTAGGGTACGGGTGGGGCGGGGGGGGGGGGGGGGGGGGAGGACGTAGGGGGGGGGGGGGGGGCGTTGAAAGGGGTGACTGGGTGTTGTCACGGAGGATGGCAGGGTTAATATGAATGCACATGCCCTGTGTTGTGTGTTGTGTGTTGTGTGTTGTGTGTTGTGTGATGTGTGTATGTGGATGGGTGTATGTGTGTTGTGTATGTGCGTGCGCGTCTTGTGTATGTGCATGTGTGTGCATGTGTGTGTATCTGTGTATGTGTGTATGTGTGTGGTCAATTGGGACACCTTGCCCAGAGCGGGTATCGAACCCACATTTCTGCCAAGACAAGTATCCGAATGCCAAGTACACACCTACCGTATACAATTCGCGCACTAAAACTCGCGACTCGACCCGACCCGCTTAAAACTGAAAACGGGCCGATTCATGGCAACTTTATAGTGCTGTCCCACTGGGAAACCAGGCCACCGGCA
This sequence comes from Branchipolynoe longqiensis, assembly GCA_030323885.1. NCBI lineage: Eukaryota > Metazoa > Annelida > Polychaeta > Phyllodocida > Polynoidae > Branchipolynoe > Branchipolynoe longqiensis. The sequence goes on along the minus strand of CM059195.1, from coordinate 4,110,685 downwards.
CCATGACCTGGTATCCCACTCAGTCACATTATCCTGGCACTGAGCACACCAGTCCTTGCCCTATCCTAATAATGCCGAGCGCCTGGCTAGGAAGTGACAAGTATCAATTTTAAAGTCATTGGTTTGACTCGACCGGGACTCGAACCCACGACCCCACGATCTACCAGCACGGGAGACGGATGCTCTAACTCATTCGGCCATGACATTAGATGTTACTAGGACATAAAACAACGACAAACATCCAAACCTGCGGCTAAAGTAGGGCGTGTCGTTAGCGTGTTGATGGCGGTGTGCATGATTTATCTGAATGCCCTTTCGGTGTAGACGCGCCAGGTTCCCTCTCTCAGTCTCACATCAATGTACTCTCATCCCAGTCTCAGTCTCACAGGAACCAGGTGCCTTCTCTCACACACCAGCCAGGGTGGCCGAATGAGTGGAGCGTCCGTCTCCTGTTTTGGGAGATTGGGGAATCTGAACCCATGGGTTTGTGGGGATCAAACCCTGGTCGAGTCAAAGCAATGACTTAAAAATTGATACTTGTCCCTTTCTAGCCAGGTGCTCGGCATTAATAGGATAGGGCAAGGACTGGTTGGTTCAGTGTAAGGATAATGTGCCTGAGTATCAGCTCATGGTGCTGGCAGCCTGGTCTCCCAGTGGGGCAGGACTATAAAGTTGCCATGAGTGCACACTGTCACAAGTCACTGCACATCCTGATATGACCTTATATGTTGCTAGGACGTAAAACAACAAGCAATCAAAACAAACCTCTCCCATCGATATACTCTCATGTCAGTGTCAGTCTCAGAGGAAAGCCGAGTAATCCAGCAAGGCTCCAGAACCCAAAGTACAGTAAGACCTCTCTAACCGACCACCACCATAGATCTACCACTCCCTATATCGATCGCTTTATTTGGATCCCAAACGATCGCCCATACAAGATTATTGTAGCAATAAAAAAAAACTCCCTAAACCGACCACCTCCTTAAATGGACAATTTAAAGTCGGTCCCATGGTGCCTCAATTTAGAGAGGTTTTACTGTAAATAGGTTCGTCGCTACCCTAGGTTGGTTCTTGCTTTACACACCAGGATGCGCACCGATTTGTGACAGTGTAAACTTAGGGTGGTTGGTTGGTTCTTGAAGTTTTACGTCCTGCCAACATCTAAGGTCATATCAGGATGGGCACCAACTTGTGAGAGTGCACACTCGTAGAGATTTAATACCGCTGCCCCATTGGGGGACTGGGATGCTGGCTCCATGACCCATGATTGTGCTAACCAGTCCTTGTCCTATTGTAAGAAGGCAGAGCGCCAGGCTAGGTAGCGACAAGTATCGATTTGATAAGTCGTTGGTTTGACTCGGGTGGAATTCAAACTCCTAACCTTCCACACAGAAAGCCTGCGCTGTGCCACCTTGGTCACATTGTCCAGGTGTTTCGGGAGACATTGCCTCGTATTGAGATAGTGTACATAGCGGACGGGACCTCTATTGATTCACTTGGATAGGTCTATCTCGGTTGTGGTCGACAATTTGATCATTTTGCTTACACCATGCCATATCCTATTAATGCCGAGTGGCAGCCTAGGTAGTGACAATTATCAATTTTATAACTCATTGCTTTGACTCGACCAGGAACCGAACTCCCGACCTTCTGCACGGGAAGCCTCCGCTCTACCGATCCTGCCACCGCGTCCGGTTGCTAGAATAGGGAAGGCCAGGGACCGGCCGATCCCCGGCTGGTTCCCGGATGATGGAGGCTAGTGGACTGGGTCAGACCGTGACTGGTGACGTCATCAAGTTGGTGACCTATTTCCAGTGTTTCCGTGTGCGCTCGTACTGTGACGGCTCAGTGAGGTCTTTGTCAACCTGTACAAGCTTATGTGTACTTGGACTATAGAACTTGATATATGATAATCTTAGATCAAACATGCCTATATAATAGTCTCTGCGCATGCGCCCTCAATCAAAAGCTTAACAAAAATTTAACGCCGCCTCTAGAGCACATTGATTTTTTGTCATCGGCTATTAGATTTCAAACATAGGGTCATTCTGACATATTTCTTTGGAGGAAACCCGTCACTGCCACATACGCTACTCTTTCCGATAAGTGCCAAGGGGACTTTTATATGTACTTTCCCACAGACAGGACAGCACATATACCACAGCCTTTGATGAACCAGTTGTGAACCACTGGTTGGAACAACAAATATCCCAAACTGCAAATGGGTCCACTGAGAAGGATCGATCAGATGACCCGACACCTTTACAGGTGAACTCTGTACCACCTGACCTACGTCCCGCTCTATGCTCCAGCAATTGATGCACAACAAGAAGCGTAACTTAGAAAAAGTGGTAAGGGTGGTAAGGCACTGATCTCAGTTGCAATCTTATAGAATCTAGCTGCCATGTCTCCTTCCCTGTTCCCCGTAACCCCCCCCCCCCCCCCTCCCCCATTAAAGTTGCACAGTCCGCTGGTTTTGAGTTTCTATCACTTTCTGAAAGAAATTGATCAGATTGATCATTAAAATATACCTTACTTTAATTTGGAGTTACTTATATTTTTAATGGCTAAGATTTAATATATTTGAGGTGCAAGCATGCAAAACTAAATTTGGCATGCATGTCAAAACTCTGACACCATAGACGTCTGCAGATACAGGTGATGTTTGTTTGTTTGTTGTTGTTTCACGTCCTAGCAACATCGAAGGTCATATCAGGACGGTACAGATGATGTTACATTCCCTAAGTATTATTCCCTTCAATCTGGTGACACATGTTTAATAAGTGCGCCAGTATCCAAGTGACAAATCTAAATCAAATCTAGATAATCATTTTGGTTTTGAAAATGATCATCGGACAATGCAGCTTTAGGAACCCCCCCCCCCCCAAATGTTAATGAATAAATAATGAGTAAATGAATGAATACAAAAATATATATATATATAATTTTTGTTAAGCAACAAGAAGCAAAAAAAAAACAACAAAAACTCAGTCAATGCTTACCAACGGTTTATTGGCATTTGTTCTAACGTCTTGCTTTGGAATATCATCGGACCGGAACAATTTGTTCATGATTGTGGCCGCTGTTATGCCCTGTGAGACGGTACTTGACTTTTGACATTAAAATTCTTGACGGAAAGTTATGGCCGTCAGACTTCCGTAGTTGAACAGAAAGTGGGCGGGGTGTGTGACGGGGTGTGTGACAAGGTGTGTGTGTGCGTGTGTGCGTGTGTGCGTGTGTGTGTGTTGGGGGGTTGACACAAGGGTCAGTTGGCAGTTTAATCTCATATAACACTCAATCCCCTGTCAGAGTGTCAGACCGTATCAGGTGAGGTTAAGGATTTGATAGAATTTTTTTTGAGGACATGTTTCTAAAACAAATCTAGTCATTTCCTACCCGAGATAAAGCGTTAAGCCAAGTGTAAACCTGCTATCTTTATCAACATTTAATAAGGAACAAAAATAAAAATGTCTCCCGTAGCTGAAAGCCATTGGCTAGTCCGATGGTTCAGTCACTCACACACACACTCACACAAACACTCAATCACCCACACACACACCCACTCACACAGTCAGCCAGCCACACACACTCATTCACTCAATCATTCACTCACACACACTCACTCACACACTCAATCCTTCACTCACACACTTACTCACTCACACACTCACTCACTCACTCACACACTCACAGTCACCCAGCCACATACACTCATTCACTCACTCACACACTCACTCACACACTCAATCATTCACTCACACACTTACTCACTCACTCACACACTCAGTCACCCAGCCACATACACTCATTCACTCACTCATTCACTCACACACTCACTCACACCCCCATTCACTCACTCACTCACTCACTCACAAACACTCAATGACCCCCACACAAATGCGCTCCAGTCCTGGCGTACGGCCCAGGGTGCAGTAACTGAGAAAGTCTGTACTGCTCGTGCTCTGTTGTCACCTCTGACCCCGGGATGGACTCGTGGAAGGGGGGGGGGGGGGAGGGGGGAGGGGGCGGGGGAGGTGGGACGGAGTGGAGTGAGTGGAGTGGAAGGGTGGAGGGCGGAGGGGAAGTGGCGGAGGGGAAGTGGCGGAGGGGGGAGGGGAAAAAGATGGGGTGGAGTGAGGAGGGAGGGGAAGGCGGGAAGGGGAATGGGGGATGGGGGAAGCGGGAAGGGGGCGGGGGAAGGAGGAAGGGGAACGAGGGAAGGGGGGCGGAGGGAGGGGGAGGGGGACGGGGGCCGGGGGAAGGGGAAGGGGAAGGGGAAGGGGAGGGGAAGGGGGAGGGAGGGGAGGGGGGAGGGGGAAGGGGGAGGGGGAGGGGGAGGAGGAAGGGTTCAAACTCCGTGCCCTGCGCTCCTTTATTGCTGTTCCCCTCCCGATATGACCTTAGATGTGTCCAGGACGTAAAACTCCAACAACCAACCAACCTTTCCCGCTGCAGCTTGGAGCCCCGCTGGGATGCTGCGGATTCTATGTGGGGGAGTGGGTGTAGGTGTCGGGGGGAGGGTGTGTGTGGGGGGGGGGGGGGTGACACGGCCGGGTGGCGACACGGGCTCGAGCAGTGTGTGTATAGGGTGGCGGGCGGTGCTTTGTTTGGGCGGACACAGCCAACACCTGCTGGTAACAGGAGGTGCAAGGTGAGCTGCTACCACCCTCACGTCTCCACACACGCACACATACACACACATCATCAGCCGCAAACAGAACCTGCACATACATAGATCTACTCCCTACACACTACACACACACACAATCACACACACTACCAGAGCCCATAGATGATAGATCTACCCCCTACACACCATACATACATACACACCTCTACACCACACAACCGAGCCCCCACACACATACATCTACCCCCTACACACAACCAGAGCCCACACATACATATATACCTCTACACACCACACACACATACACACAGCATCGACCACAACCAGATCCCACACATACATAGATCTACCCCCTACACACAACCAGAGCCCACACATACATATATACCTATACACACCACACACACATACACACAGCATCGACCACAACCAGATCCCACACATACATAGATCTACCCCCTACACCACACACACACCCTTACACACACAACCAGAACCCATACATACAGAGATCTACCCCTACACACCACAGACACAACTACACACCACACACAACCAGAGCCCACACACACATAGATCTACCCCCTACACACCACACACGCACACTCACAGTATTAACAAACAACCAGATCCCACACACCCCGATACACACACCCCATCACACACACAACCAGAGCCCACACACATATATCAACCCCTTACACACCACACACACTCACACAACATCAACCACAACCAGAGCCCACACATACATAGATCTACCACATACAAACCACACACACCCCATCACACACAACCCGTCCCACACATCCATAGATCTACCCCCTACACCACACACACACCCCTACACACAGCAATCCGTCCCACACATACATACGTATCACATCACAAACACCACTAGTACACCATCTGAGCCACACGGACACAGAATGCAGAAATGTCACAGATTATTCCTGCTTCTGGTCAGTCCCTCCTCACTCCCTCCTGTCTGCTGAAATGACCCCCCCACACACCGCAGTGAGTGTTAGTGTTCAGCATTGAAAAGTCATACCAAATGACGTACCGACACTGCTGGTCATGAAGGAATATCCATTGTGTATTGTGGGAAGGGAAGATAGAAGGGAAAAGACCAAGCGGGAGAAGGAGATGGACAACATCACTGAGTGGACAGCAATGAGCTATGCGGAATGTGTGAGAGGAACGAATGACAGGAAGAGATGGAGGTCCATTGCAGCCAACCTTCTTCGAGAAGACGGCACCCATTGATTGATTGATTGATTGTATGTTCATAAATAAAAGCAAATGTGTGTATTTGTTCATCGGTGTGTTTGCAAAAGAAAATGACAAAAGAGTCTAAAAATGGCGGTGAATATGACATTGGTTAGGACTATGAGTATGATATCGGCGATGACCACTATATTGAGATGGTCCGGGTTAGTGGTGTCCAGCATGACCCCGAGTTATGTGGACCGAAGGGGTTAGTAGCCCTCCACAGGAGAAAGCTTTAAAGTCTGCCGTGCGCCGGCTTCTACGGATGCATTTGCTCAGGATAAACTGATTTGTTTTTTACATGGTGTTTCATAATCCCAATAGAATACATATTGATTTGAAGCAAATGTCCTTGTGTTTTCAGTGTAACCGTTTCTGTGCTGTTTTGTGTCAATCGTTACAATGGACAACAACAAAAAGAGTTATCACCTTTTGAAATTTGAGACAGCTTCATATATGATATATGTGTATATGTGATATATATATATATATATATATATATATATATATATATATATATACACACAGGCCGACTACAGTACAAATGAGGAAGACAAGACAAGGTAGTGGGTTGAGATATATTCTCGGGTGTGAGTGTCAGTTTAGCGTCCTAGTTAAAATCATGTTGGTGGCAGCGCCATACATCAAATAAGCCACCCCATCAATAATAAGGTAGTAAATAACATATAATCTCTTCCGTGCCTTTAAACTCGCATAATGCTTATACATCACATCTATATATGGTAATATCTCTCTCTCTCTCTCTCTCTCTCTCTCTCTCTCTCTCTCTCTCTCTCTCTCTCTCATATATATATATATATATATATATATATAATATATATATATATATAACGTTATACATAATCGCATTCGGATACTTATATTATCATACCGACCATTATGTAACATGTTATATAAACATATATATATATATATATATATATATATATATATATATATATATATGTACTTGTTGAAATAACTTCCTACATGATGTTATTATAACATGATTACATATAACGTTATATATAAAACATTACCACACAAATAACAGCAAGATAAAGATACTATCGAATACATCTACACTACATTAAACCGTGATTAGGTAAACGCATGAGTAAGATCACTATAAGTGTCTAACACCCCCCCCCCCTCTCCTACACACACACGCTATTTATCAGCCCCTATCTCGGCAGACACACCTAGGCGATTGCCTGATATGAATCGGACGTGCCTGGGAGTGAGAGGCCAGCAGCTAGCCTGACTACAGTAAAACCTCTCTAACCGACCACATCCACAGAGTGATCACTCCCCTATATCGATCACCCGTACACATTTTTCTACAATACTATTCTAACAATGAATTTAAAAAAAAAACCTAAACCGACCGTCTCCTTAAATGGACCATTTAAAGTCGGTCCCGTGGTAGGTATATTTAGAGAGGTTCTACCAGGCAAGGCCTCTGTAGCCTCCTTCCCGACCCTACACACACACCACACCGCTACACCAATAACTCCCGCAGCTTATGCATAATCTGATGACACATCAAATTTTCAAAACCAAACCAACTCTCTAGATTTGATTCTACATATCTAACTTAGATAGTGACACATTTTTGAAGCATTTGTTTCTGCGTAGAAGGCAATACTGCATCAATTTAACAGAACCTGTTACTGCAGAAGTCTATGGTGTCAGGGTTTTGGCTAGATAAAGGATTCACCCGGTACTTGCAGTCGCAGTACATGGGTGAATACCAACCCTATATAAAAACGGTCGAAAAAGCGGGTTAATGAAATGAGAGCCTAATTTCACAATCTAAGAAGCAACATTTATTCTTTGTAGCTGTCTTCATATTTACCCGCTACCATTGAGTAGAAAAATATAATAAAATAGCTAGTTTAATACGATTTTAAATTGAAATTAACAGCGTTCTATGACCGCCATCTTGGATTTTTGCATTCTCTCCCATTTCACCAAATCTGTGCCAATATATGTAGCCATTTGATCATGGAACCACAGTTTCTACTAATGTTCCATACTAAAGCTAGTTTCGCCCGTATTTACATTACGTTGTCGTTCACCCGTGTACTACAAGTACCGGGTGAATCTTTTATCCAGGTTTTGGCAAGCTTGCGAAAACTAATTTTCCATGTTTGCACTCAAAATATCTCAAAAGTTTACCACTTAAATTAAAAGTAACTTTGAACTAATTTAAAGTAGACACTAGTGATCGATCTAATATATTTATCTCAGAAAAAACAAAGAAATTCAAAACCATCGGACTATGCAACTTTAACAGTCGGCCCAAACTGCCAAGCACCCGGCGGTATCCAACCAAAATGGCGGTTTCACTTTTAACAGCTCATAATATTCCACTTTTACTACACTTAGATAAAATAGCGCGGTCACGGGACACAGCAAACTTGCCACACGACGAGAAACCCCTGAGTTTGTTGGTTCTTTTGACTGAAGTGAAATCGTCGGATAAGCAGTAGCAGAACCTCCCCCCCCCCCCGGCTGCGCCCCCCCCCCGTCTCCACACCCCTCGCACTCCCCCTCCCCCGCCCGCCCCTTCCTTCTCGCCCCCGGCACCGTTCCCCCTCTGCCCCCCCCCCGCCCCCACCCCCACCGGTTCACCGGGCGTTAATGGACGTGCCTTTGTAGGGAAGTCTAATTGTGGGTTCTGCTACTAGGGGGCGCCACCCGGCAGTTGGACGCACGAGGGTCAATTAACAGTTGGTTATTGGAGTTTTACGTCCTGGCAACATCTACGGCCATATCATGATGGGTACCGACTTGTGGCAGTGCAAACTCATGGCGACTTTATACTGAGTACTCCCGCTTTGGGAAATCAACCCGCCGGCACTATATCCTGATATCCCACTCAGTCATATTATCTTGACACTGAGCAAACTAGTCCTTGCCCTATCCTATTAATGCTGACTGCCAGGTTAGGAAGCAATGAAGCATCAATTTTATAAATCATTGGTTTGACTCCACGGGGAACCGAACTCCCTGCCTACCGCAGGCGAGGCCCGGGCTCTAACGATTAGGCCACGGCGACCGGTGGGTCAATTAACAAAGACAGGGTTGAGCTGTGCAGGGTACACCTCTACCTACCACACACTTTGAGTAGTCACAGGTGATGCTCACAGGTGATGCTCACAGGTGATGCTCACAGGTAGCCGCCAAATGAACCCAACCAGTGGTCCACAACTGGTTCATCAAAGACTGATATGTGCTGTCCTGTCTGTGGGAAAGTGCATAGAAAAGACCCCTTGCTGCTTATTGGAAAGAGTAGCCTATGTGGCGGCAGTGGGTTTCTTCCCAAGAAATATGTCAGAATAACCATATGTTTGACGTCTAAATAGCCGATGATATGAAAGTCAACGTGCTCTGGAGGCGTCATTAAATAAAACAAACAAGCCATGGCCGAATCGGTAAAAGGATAGCCCTCCCGTGTGGGAGATTGGGAATTCTGAGTTGAGTCAAATGCATGACGTACCAAATTAATACTTGTCTCTTCGTAGCTTGGCACTCGGCATTAATAGGATATGGCAAAGCCTGGTTACATCACTGTAAGGATAATGTGACTGAGTGGGATATTGGATCATGGTGCTAGTGGTCTGGTCTCCCAGTGGGACAGCACTATAAAGTCATCATGAGTGTGCACTGTCACAAGTCGGTATCCGTCCTGATATGACCTTAGAAGTTTCCAGGATGTAAAGTTCCAACAACCAACCAACCTGCCTCTGCCTTTGTGGAGAGGAGGGGTGGGGTGGGGGTGGGGGTGTGGGTAAACATAATTTACTTGACATACTTTATAGACAGGATAACGGTTCCGACTGCGCATGCACTGAAAACGGCGTTGACAGCAAAGCAAATGTGAATGGCCATTGAGTTTGTCGATAGGCGTAGAGGAAAACTTCGATTTTATTCAAAATGAATAGAAATACATAACAATTTGGCATAAACATGGATGCACACATGATCTGATGAATATGACTAAGACAAAACTAGCCATAGTTAAAGATTTTGAGCTAAGAAAGATACAATTCCCCACAAAACAATCAGTGATATCCACAAAACCATTATTAATTCTTGTTCTAAATATTAAAATGCCAAATGTGTCAACATACACTTGTTTCGGAGAAATATATAACCAATATATGATTAACCCTACTAATTTTCTAGTTCTACATATGTAATTAACCATAGGATATAAATAAAAACATTAATAAATTAAGTAAAACTGACTCTGGCTATGGGTCTAACCCTAGTCTGAGTGCCTAGATCTTTCTAAATCTAAATGCACATGGCATAAGTTGTGCTGATTATATTAATGTAAATGCAATGCTGGATAAAAGATTAATATCTTAATTTATTATATATTTTTTATTAGTTGGTATTCTATGTTTCAAACAAGAGCTGAGATGAGCTGAAACTAGCACATTTCATAGCTGCACCCAGCATATTAGCATGTGCCATGTGCTTCTCATGGCTTTGTTTTGCTCTGACGCATCCCACAATGCACCGTGCCGCTGGAACGGCGATGTAGTCTATTGACCAGCCGGCAGTGGACTGCTGGTCCAGAATGCGGATATTGACTCAACTCAGAATGCACACGGACAAACAAACCGGGCGGGCAATGAACTGAACACTTCCTGGCTTTAGGACAAATTGATGGTCACGTGGTGCATATTGATGATCACGTGGCGCGCATTGATGGTCACGTGGTGCATATTGATGCTCACGTGATGTGCATTGGTGGCCATTTGTTGCACAATCATGTTCATGTGGTGTGTATTTATGGGCATATACTGGTGCACTTGTTAAACAGTTGTTGCCACGCAGAAGAGACCACTGAGTCAATTTAATAGAACCTGTTACTGCAGAAACCTATGGTGTCAGAGTTCTGGCAATTTTCTATGTTTTCACTTCACATATCTCCAAAGTTAGCCATTTAAAATAAAAGTTACTTCAAAATAAAGAAAGGTGGATTATAACGATCGACCTAATATATTTATCTTAAAAGAAAATGACAGAAACTCAAAACGTCGAGGCTATGCAACTTTAAAGCGGTGATTGGTTGTTTGTGGGAGGTTTTACGTCTTGGCAACATCCAAGGTCATATCAGGACGGGGTCAACACGGTGAATAGGCAAGGTGCGACCTCTTATGGCTGGGCAGCACTCAGTGCGCGTCTGGCCCCCACCCCGGGACGCCGGTATCAAGCCCCGGGACGCGGTGTATCAAGCCCCGGGACGCTGGGTATCAAACCCCGGGACGCGGTGTATCAAGCCCCGGGACGCTGGGTATCAAGCCCCGGGACGCTGGGTATCAAGCCCCGGGACGCGGTGTATCAAGCCCCGGTCTACGGCCAAATTGGCGAAAACACGGATTGATGCCTTTTACTGAAATATTAAAGCTGCATAGTCCGATGAAATATCAAATTTTCAAAACCAAACCAAATATCTAGATGTTATTTTACATATCTAACTTAGATCTTGATTCACTTATTAAGCATTTATTTCTGCATAAAAGCAATACTGAGTCAATTTAACAGAACCTGTTACTCAGAAGTTTATGGTGTCAATTTTGGCAAGCTTGCCAAAACGAATTTTACAATTTTGCACTCAAAATATCTCAAAAGTTTACCATTTAAAATAAAAGTAACTTTGAAGTAATGCAAAGTAGATACTAGTGATCGATCTAATATATTCATCCCAGAAAAAATACAGAAATTCAAAACCATCGGACTATGCAACTTTAACTTAAGCAAAATTGTGTGAATCACTTCCCACAAATCCCTCCTAGCCCCCCCCCCCCTCCCTTTAGAAGCCCCACTCCTCTCCTCGAGTCACTAAGTGCTTCAGTGCCCGCGATTACTTTTACTAAAACTTTGCCGACAGTGGGTTTCCAAAATATATTGCTACTTCTAAACGGATGTGAGCGTTTAGACTGGTCGAGAAGTTATTGGTTTGACTCGAACGAGAATTGAACTCCCGATCTCCCGCACGGGAGGCAAGCGCTCTGCCGCTTCGACCACCGGCGTGTGCGGGTGCGTGTGCGTGTGCGTGTGCGTGTGCGTGTGCGTGTGCGTGTGCGTGTGAGTTCATCCTGAAGGAGGCCGTCAGTGGACCAATTACCACAGAGACTCAGCGCTGCGTTTACAGCGTAGAGACCACCTGTCAGTCAGCTGATCGCCACCAGGGGGGCGTATCCTAAACCGCGCGTCTACACAGACGCCACCTAGCGGCGCGTCATTCAGGAGTCGTACCGGCGGGCCGGCGTCAGAATATAACCCTTTCTACTAATTCTACAAAATGAATAAAAATTCAGCTTTCATTTTTGTTGTTATTGTATTCAATATAATGGCGATCAAAAGCAAGATGGCAGCTCTCCCAAATGAATCCGGCTATATCACCTTTATTTTTGTGATAGAAATGCAAAAGCAAATGCAAGTGGGTCTAATGGACTGTTTGTGTTTGCGGAGTTTTCAGTTGCGTTGACGCGTTGAAGGCTGCAAATCTGCAGCACTGAATGGGCACCTCCAGACCATGAAACTGCAACGTCACATTACGTCAGGTGTTGTTAAATATAGGAGGTTGATTTGTAATGGTATAATCTCCTATATCTAAAACCCAAGTCACACCTACCCGGACGAGCCCCGGATTTGTAGCCGCACCACCCACGGACCACTCCCCTGGAGTGTCCCGGATAAAATCGCTATTTTTGCCTCGCTCTCACACCTACCCAGATGAGCCACGGACTACAAGCCCAGATCACCCAGGATGAGCCCCAGACAACCCCCAGACAACCTGGATGAGCCCCAGACAAGCCCTGGACAACCCCCGGATGATAGCCTGAAATGCGGGACTTATCCTGGGGTAGTCTGTGAGTATTATGTGGTAATCCGTGGTCATCCGTGGCTAATCCGTGGTCATCCGGCCTGTCCGGGTCTTATCTGGGCAGTCCGGGAGTGGAGTCCGGGAGTGGTCAGTGGCTCTGTCGGGGCGAGTCCGGGCTAAACCGGGGCTCTTCCGGTTTAAAAATGCCCCGGACTGCCCTGGACGGTACACGGACTACCCCCGGACCACCACCTGGTTACACCCGGATGATGCTGGATCAAGCCAGGATTGCAATATTCCCCGGATCGCCCCGGATGTTTTTAACATTTTAAAAGATCCAGCACCGACCCCGGATGAGGCCGGACCAGCCAAGGATCACCAAGGACCAGCAAGGATGAGCCACGGATCGCATGGACCACATCGGATCACGGGTCGGGGCTTGTCCGGCCCCTGATCCGGGTAGGTGTGACCTATGCTTTATCTTAGTTTGAATTAAGTTTCAATTTAAATGACTCATTTTGGAAATATTTTACGTCTAAACATGCCAAATTTATTTTGGCGTCCTTGTCCGTCCCAGCCGACTTAAGCGGTTCTATTAAATTAGCGCAGTGTGCCCTTTCACGTATCAACAAATACTTAGTAAGTGCACCAGCATCTAAGTTGGATACAGGTTCAAATCCAGGTGAGCGTCTTGCTTTTGAAAGTTTGATGTTTTTATCCGACTATGCACCTTTAACCAATAACAACCGCAGATCTCGACAGCATATTTGTGTTGTTGGAATGGCTATGTTCTCGTAGCCCTCATCAACTACTCACCTGGTGGTTGGATGTAATCCTACACCAGACATACAAGACAAGCATGCTCCCCGATGTACTGCCAATTAAACACTGCCAAGGGCATCATGCAAAGTTTGCATCTGCAAGCGGTACAGTTTTTATTGCACCACCATCTCCATCAATCAATACCTCTTCAGCGCCTCCACCTGGTTGTTTTCCATTTGGGAGTAATTCCGAAGTTAAAAGTAAAGGCTAAAGCGGCTGTCACACATCACCGGATTGGGAAAACGGAAAGAAACTGAACAAAGTCTGTTGATATCCAGCAAAGTCCATTTTTTGTCTGTTGCATATCCGTTGATATCCGGCCCGATCCGGTACAAGTTTTTAACATGCACAAAACTTGGAACAGATGGCGCCAGATTGACATCTACGGTTCTTACCCGGTTTGAGTCGTTTAGTCCGATTACCGTCCATTGGTTATCCGCTTCATGTCCATTTCATGTCTGTTCGTCCAGCAGCCTTTGACCCGATATCACAACATTTTGACACATTTTAATGCATTTTGATACTTATCACGCCCGAACACCACCGGACTAGACAATTCTGTCTGTCACTCAATCCGGTGATGTGTGACAACCACTTAATACCCAGATAAAGTCACGCGCGACACTGGTGACATTATTACCTCAGATAAATAATCATCATCACAGAGAAAGTACAGGAAAACCTCTCTAACCGACCACCTGCACAGATCGACCACTCCCCTATATTGATCGCTTTATTTGGTTCCCACCAATACCATTGTAACCATATTCTAACTCCCTAAACCGACCACCTCCCTAAATGGACCACTTATAGTTGGTCCTAAGGTCGGTCAATTTAGAGAGGTTTTACTGTAGTGGATTTTACGCATTCATTCCAGATTTAATGGGAGTAAAACAAATTTTCAACATTAAAACACACCATATATAATATTTAAGAAACTCAAAACCATCGCATGGTTGGACAATAAGGACTGTCCAGTTGCCTGGGGCACCTAGTTGACTCAGTCGGGCAGGTGAAGTTCTCGATGACCTTCCCGAATGGGCAAGTCGTTATTTATCCTGATCTGCAGTAGAAGATTTCAGTCTCAATTAGCTGACTTGGGCTTGGGCAAGTAATGTTGCAAGTCAGGCAAGTAGAAAAGTCAGTCACTTGCCCTCTTGGACAAGTGGGGAGGGGAAGGGGTAGTTACTGTACTACCCTGCATCGATTTACCTGACTACACCAAGCATTAGTTATTAATATTATTTGAAATAACCAAAACCAATGGTCTGGATTGCCAATCCGATAAAAACCCTGCCATTCAAATTAAACCACTCCTCGTGTGACCGACATTATAGTGATTGTTTGTTGTTGTTTTACGTCCTACCAACATCTCAGGTCATATCAGGACGGGTTCTTGTGACAGTGCTCACTCATGGCGACTTTATAGTGCTGTCCCACAGGGAAACCAGGGCACCGGCACCATGACCTGGTATCCCACTCAGTCACATTATCCTGACACTGAGCACACCAGTCCTTGCCCTTTCCTAATAATGCCGAGCGCCTGGCTAGGAAGCGCCAAGTATCAATTTTTAAGTCATTGGTTTGACTCGACCAGGGTTCGACCCCACGACCCCACGATCTACCAGCACGGGAGACAGACGCTCTAACTCATTCGGCCACCCCGTCTGATAATGTAGCGGTTCGCTCAGGCCCTTAATATTTATGAGCTCCCCCCCATTACAGCAATACGGTGCTAATTATATGGTCGGCGCTACTCTGGTATGGCGTGGCGTGGAGTGGCGTAGCGTGGCGCGGAGTGGCGTGGCGTGGCGTGGCGTGGCGTGGCGTGGCGTGGCGTGGCGTGGCGTGGCGTGGCGTGGCGTGGCCCTGACGCGCGACGGTGGGTTCTTTGTGGTGTCTTTCTTCTTTTTTGCCTCCCAATGTCAGGTCTCCTCAGTTATTGCTAATAGGCTGGTGGTGAGTGGGCGGTACTGATGTGACTGTGATTACGACTGGCAGGCCCATCAGCAGGCATCGATGGGGACTGTATGAGTGTTTGTGTCAGTGTGTGTGAAAGTGTATGTGAGCGTCTCTCTGTGTTTCTGTGAGTGTGAGCGTGTGTGTGAGTGTGTGTGTGATTGAGTGTGTATATGTGTGTATGGGTGGTGAGTGTGTATGTGTGAGCATGTATATGTATGAGTGTGTGTATGTGTGAGTGGGTGTGTATGTGTATGGGTGGGTGAGTGTGTGTCTGAGTGAGTGAGTGTGAGTGTGTATGGGTGGCTGAGTGGTATGTGAGTGTGTATATGACTATGAGTGAGTGTGTGTGATTGAGTGAGTGTGTGTGTGTGTGAGTGAGTGTGTGTGTATGAGTGAGTGAGTGTGTGAGTGCGTATGTGTGAGTGTGTGTATGAGTGAGTGAGTGTGTATGTGGGACTGAGAGTGTGTATGAGTGAGTGAGTGTGTGTGTGAGGGGGGGGGGGGACGCCGGCATGTCCGCTAAAACTCACTCTAACCACGCCAGTCTGAGTTGTGCGAGACCTGGCACAACTCAACTTTTTTCTACTCACCACCCACCCCCTTGTGCGCTTTCTATTTTCTGTTTTCTATTTTCTATTTTATTCATAGTTGGTGGCACAGCTGGCATGCACACACTACATAGTGTGCCAGTGTCGCCTAAACCACGTTTTTACTTACACACACACACACGCACATATTAAATTATTATTATTGGAGGTTTTACTACAATAACTACTTGAGGCCCTACATACTGTACACTGTAGAATTCAGGTAACAGCATCACACCAGTCATGACACACCATTAGTGAACAGTTCAAATTAAACAAATTAAATACTTCTTTTTAAAATCCTCTTTTTCTTGTTGACTCACAATAGATACATTGACTCAATACCTCCCCGGACCGCGGAATACACACATGGGAGAAGCTGTTGAATATCCTCCCCCCCCCCCCTCCCCCCCCCCCCCCCCCCCCCACCAACATACGCTGAAGTAGACATGTCAGAATGTTATCTGACGTGAGATAACAGACTTGTCAGACGTAAACCATTCTACTAACAACTAGTCGATTCTTTCAACAACAAAAAGCGCCGTGAATATGGCCTATGCTGCTGACACGGCGTAAAGCAACCACCAATCAATCAATCAACAAAAAGCGCTGTACTGGATAAGTTACCAGACACACTTGCATAGATAACCATATGCTTGTCATCTGTCTCTCTCTCTCTCTATAATTATAGATACATACAGTTGGTAAAGACATAGAAAATTTATCACACAAACGTAGGCACGCAGAGACACAAATTACCAAGATGATAATTAACTAGCGTGAAGCCTAATTTATCTTGGCATTGATTGCATTTTCAACATCGTATCGAGTTGTGACTATCTAGGCTTCATGATGGAATAACTCTATCCACGCCTACCTCCTGTATGTTTGATTGATTGGTGGTTGCTTTGCGCAATGTCGGCAGCATAGGCCATATTCACAGTGAGAACTGTTTAACAAAAATTATATTCAAACCATCGCTTTTACATGTAAAAGGATACAATCAAGTATGTGCCAATAGACACTCACTAAATTAGTTTGTTTGTCTGTTATTGTTTTACATCCTAGCAACATCTAAAGTCATATCAGGATGGGTACCGACTTGTGACAGTGTGCACTCATGGCAACTTTATAGTGCTGCCCCACTGGAAGACCAGGCCGCCAGCGCCATGACCTGATATCCCACTCAGTCACATTATCCTGACACTGAGCCAACCAGTCCTTGTCCTATTCTACCAATGCCGAGCGCCAGACTAGGAAGCGACAAGTATCAATGTTTAAGTCATTGGTTTGACTCGACCCGGGTTCAGAGACCCACGACCTACCAACATGGGAGACGGAGGCTCTAACTCATTTGGCCATCCCGTCTGGTCTCTCATTAAATTAAAAGGCTCAAAATTATATATGTGTGGCTGTCACATACTACTACACTCGTCACCTTGAATTGTAAGTCTTTTAAATGGTGTATATCCATAAGTCGCTTAACGTTTACAATTCCGTACATCTGGGAAATGCCCTTACATGTGAAGACACAGGGTAGGTTCAACAACCGTATAGCATGTACCTCGTATGGATTGGTCACTGCAACCAGTCTCATCAAGATAGGGATGCAAATGGCATATACTGCAGTTTATACACGCAGACTTCTTTATTACTTTGGTCTAGCATGCTAACCATTACACTACCTAGGCTCCCTGATGCAATCATCCTATTCACGGCTACCTATCTTATATAGGTGTTTCTTTACTTGAGAGTTCGGTGCAGATTACTGCAGTTGGAACCGATATGTAATATTGAAACTTATACAAAAAGACTAAAGACATTAGTAATGATTCTTTGTCACAGATCTCCAAAATAAAAGGAGATGAATAACCATGAGATGAGATGAATATTCATATACATTTAACTAGCGCACCCGCTTCTACAACTACTGGTGCTGCTGCTACTGCCTTTCTTGCTGTTGTTGCTACTAGTAGTAGTACTAGATTTAGAGAAATCTGGGCACTCAGACTAGTGTTATAGCCATAGCCAGGGTCAGTTTTACTTATTTTATTCATGTTTTTATTTATATCCTATGGTTAATGACATATGTAGAACTAGAAAATTAGTAGGGTTAATCATATATTGGTTATATATTTCTCTGAAACAAGTGTATGTTGACACATTTGGCATTTTAATATTTAGAACAAGAATTAATAATAGTGATGTGGATATCAGCCTTAAAGTGACTGATTGTTTTGTGTGGAATTGTACGTTTCTAAGCTGAAATGTTTAACTATGGCTAGTTTTGTCATAGTTATATTCATCAGATCATTATATTGCATGTGTGCATACATGTTTATGCCAAATTGTTATGTATTTCTATTAATTTAGAATAAAATGGAAGTTTTGCCCTATGCGTATCGGCAAACTGAATGGCTGTACGCATTTGCTTTGCTGCCAACGCCGTTTTCATCGCATGTGCAGTCGGAACAGTGATGTCGTCTATTCCACTCATGTTAACCGTTGTGTTATTATGGCCGTGCTAATCGGACCGAGCGCCGACGACTCACCCGGAATTCCTCCAACCCAACTCACTCAAACTCCACCCACTACCCCACAAACACACCCATCAGCACCATGGCAGCAAAAACTAAATTACAAAAACAAAAGTTTAATTGCTGCACTATATATATATAGATCATACATTCATAGCAGCAGAAGGCTCACATTACACCTGCACATGGCTACGTTTAGCAATCCATCAATGTAGTATCTATACACGGTAAAGAGATCACCCACACACACACTCACCCCCGTCCCCCTGCCCCACACAGTACCTCCCTGCCGGCCGGCGGTCGGCCTACCGGGGCCCGGCGGGGCGACCCGGCCGCGAGCACCCCCTCATCACTCATTCCCCGCTCCCGCCCCCGGCCAGACCCTGCTGGTCAGCTTCACTAACAAACCACCAACATGCACCTCCATCACCTCGTACATGTAGTAAACACCTTCCCGCCTCCAGCGCCTGGTTCACGGCTACTGGATTCATCCAGCACAGTCAACAAGACTACCTACCCACTCACCTAACCACCCACTCACTCACACCCATACTCACCTACACACCCACTCACCTACCCACTCACTCACACCCATACTCACCTACACACCCACTCACTCACACCCATACTCACCTACCCACCCACCCACTCACACCCATACTCACCTACCCACCCACTCACTCACACCCATACTCACCTACCCAACCACTCACCTACCACCCACTCACCTACCTACCCTGTCACACCCATACTAACCTACCCCCCCACTCACTCACAGCCATACTCACCTACACACCCATTCACATACCCACCCACTCACTCACACCCATACTCACCTACACACCCATACTCACCTACACACCCACTCACTCACCTACACACCCATACTCACCTACACACCCATACTCACCTACCCACCAACTCACCTACCCACCCACTCACTCAGACCCATACTCACCTACCCACCAACTCACCTACCCACCAACTCACCCACCCACCAACTCACCTACCCACCCACTCACTCACACCCATACTCACCTACACACCCACTCACTCCCATACTCACCTACCCACCCACTCACTCACACCCATACTCACCTACCCACCCACTCACTCACACCCATACTCACCTACCCACCCACTCACTCACACCCATACTCACCTACACACCCACTCACTCACAGCCATACTCACCTACCCACCCACTCACCTACCCACCCACTCACTCACACCCATACTCACCTCCCCACCCACTCACCTACCCACCCACTCACTCACACCCATACTCACCTACCCACCCACTCACCTACCCACCCACTCACCTACCCACCCACTCACACCCATACTCACCTACCCCCCACTCACTTACCCACCCACTCACTCACACCCATACTCACCTACACACCCACTCACTCACAGCCATACTCACCTACCTACCTACACACCGTCTCACTCAGGTACCACTCAGGTACCACTCACTCACTCCCCCACCTCCGCACCCATTCATCCCCACTCACCCACCAACTCATATACCCACCCACTCACCTTGTGACAAGCCAACTCACCACCACTCACCTACCCACCCCCTCACTCACCACCCCACACTCACCCATCCACTCAACCTATGGGTTCGAACCCTAGTCGAGTCAAGTCAAACTGATGACTTAGAAAAATTGATGCTTGTCACGTCCTAGCCTGGCACTCAGCATTACTTGATTAAGGTAAGGACTGGTTGGCCCAGTGTCAGGATAATGTGACTGAGTGGGATATTGGGTCATGGTGCTGGTGGTCTGGTCTCCCAGTGGGACAGCACTATAAAGTCGCAATGAGTGCACACCAGTTGTCACAAGTCGGTACCAGTCCTATGACCTTGTATGTTGCCAGGAGGTAAACTCCAACTAACCAACCAAGCAATCATGACTTGATAGCGCTGCCCCACTGGGATACATTGCCAACCAACCAAAACAAAGTCAGTCATGTGTCTACATCTGCTTCGTCATTCAATGAAAGTTAATTTGATCACTACTCTGACCCACATAATACAAGTTTTCCTCTTTTTATCGACAATACAGAGGGTCAATATAATAGACTTGTGAAATGGATTGTGCTCATTTCCCGCCGTGAATATGGCCTGTGTTGCAGACATGACGTGAACCGATCATTACTTACTCACTCCAGCCGAGGACGAGTGAGAGGCGGGCAGCTGTTAAACTGTGAGTCGGATATATATCGTATTTGTTCAAAACTGGAGGCACTTCCTCTACAAGTGGCCAGCCGGTGGTTGGGTGTACCAGAACTCTGACTTCGTTTCAATTATATGTCAAATAGATACCTATTACTATTATATATATGATATATGCATAATAAGTATTAGATGTAGTATATGTATTATATGTATTATATGTATTATATGTATTATATGTATTATATGTATTATATGTATTATATGTATTATATGTACTATATGTAGTATATGTAGTATATGTAGTCTATGTAGTATAACTATATGTAGTATATGTATCATAATAGTGATAGGTATTTATTTCAGATAGAATTGATATAAATTATTTATTATATATAGTATATATAACATGAAATCTATATTATATATATGCGTATGCTATACCCAGACAAACACGCCTGATCAGTAAACAAACAGCGTGGACGCCAGCAATCCTGGCGGACACTTCTGTGAAGTAACCGGGCGTGCCCTGAGTGACTGCCCGGTGTACTATAGACAACAGGACGTTGCTCCTCCTCTCACCTCCCGACCACGCCGCCCGACGCGCTAATCTGTCTCCGGCAACGCCCTCCCATCCGCCCCCCCCCCTCCCCCGCCCCCCGGGTGGGGTGGGTGGCAAGGGGCGCATCGTGCTGCCACCACTCCCCACGCGGCGAGGACGCGAACTACAGCCGGTCCGGGCCCGCTTTGCCTAACGGGGTCGTGTGTGTGTGTGTGTGTGTGTGTGTGTGTGTGTGTGTGTGTGTGTGTGTGTGTGTGTGTGTGTGTGTGTGTGTGTGTGTGTGTGCGTGTGTGTGTGTGTGTGTGTGTGTGTGTGTGTGTGTGTGTGTGTGTGTGTGTGTGTGGTTGTTGTGTTATCAGCTGACTGACTGGGTCAGAGGGAGTCAGCTGGTGGAGGTCGGGTGGCGCGCGCGCGTGTGTGTGTGCGTGTGTGTGTGCGTGGCGGCGTGGGGGGAGGGGAGAGAGTTCGCCGTTGCAGGCAGAGAACAGTAGAAGCTAAGCAGGTGTTCAGTCTAGACACAACGGATGTGTCTATATGTGTGTGTGTATGTGTATGTGTCATCGCATATGTGTGTATGTATGTGTGTCTGTGTCATCGTATATGTGTGTATGTATGTGTGTCGGTGTCATCGTATATGTGTGTATGTATGTGTGTCTATGTGTGTGACTGGTGTGTGTCTGTATGTGTGTCTGTATGTGTCTATGTGTATGTATGTGTCTGTGGCATGTGTGTCTATATGTGTTTCCGTATGTGTGTATATACATGTCTATATGTGTGTGGCTGTGGTCTGTGTGTGTGTATGTATGAGTGTGTGTATGTATGTGTGTCTCTATGTGTGTGACTGATGTGTGTCTATGTGTGTGTATGTATGTATGTGTGTGACTGATGTGTGTCTATGTGTGTATGTATGTATGTGTGTATGTATGTGTGTCTGTATGTGTGCCTATGTGTGTGATTGTGGTGTCTGTGTCTGTATGTGTGTATGTATGTGTATGTATGTGTGTATGTATGTGTGTGTATGTGTGACTGTGATGTGTGTATGTATGTGTGTATGTGTGTATGTATGTGTGTGTATGTGTGTTTGTGTATGTATGTATGTGTGTATGTGTGTGACTGTGACGTGTGTGCTTGCCATATTGAATAGTTAATGGAGTGTCACGTCCTGCCTTATGACAGCGCGCGCTGATGGCGACTTAATATTGAATAGTCCGATGGTTTTGAGTTTGTCATTTTTCTAAAGATAAATATATTAAATTGATTGTTATAGTCTACTTTACTTTGAAGTATCTAAGTTTTGGGATATTTGAAGTGGAAATATGTAGGCTTCTGCAGTAACACGAACAGGTTCTATTAAATCAGCATTCCCTTCTACGTGGCGACAAATGCTTAATAAGTGCGTCTGTTTCTAAGTTAGATATGTAGAATAAATTCTAGATAATTGTTTTGCTTTTGAAATGTTGATGCTTCATCGGAGTATGCAGCTTTAATAGTGTTGCCTCACTGTGAAACCTTAGATGTTGACAGGACGTAAAACTCCAACAATCCCCCACCCGTTCCCATGGACACATCAGCAGGTGTGTAAATAAACTCGCCGGTTCCCGTCGTTTCAGCGCCATCCTACTTTGCACGCCGGCGTTTTGAGTTTGTTGTTGTTTTATGTCCTAGCAACATCTAAGGTCATATGAGGACGGGTACTGACTTGTGACAGTGTGCACTCATGGTGACTTTATAGTGCTGCCCCACCAGCACCTTGACCTGATATCCCACTCAGTCACATTATCCTGACACTGAGCCAACCAGTCCTTGTCCTATCCTAGTAATGCCAAGCGCCTGGCTAGGAAGCGACAAGTAACCATTTGTTTAAAGTCATTGGTTTGACTCAACCAAGGTTCGAACCCATGATCCCATGGTCTACCAACACGGGAGACGGGTGCTCTAACTCATTCGGCCATCCCGTCTGGTTTGCCCGCCGGTAACTCGGCCTTAAGTTAGTTTTTGCAGTTTACCGTCCTGGCAACATCTAAGGCATTATCAAGATGGGTACCAACTTGTAAAAGTGCACACTCACAGCGGTGGAAAGTGCATATAAAAGACCCCTTGTTGCTTATCGGAAAGAGTATGCTATTTGGCGGCAGCAGGTTTCCTCCAAAGAAATATGTCAGAATGACCATATGCTTGACATCAAATAGCCGATGATATGAAAATCAAAGCGCTCTAGAGGCGCCGTTAAATAAAACAAGCTTTACTCTTTTTTTTTCACGGCGACTTAATAGTACTGCCCTACTGGGAGACCATAGATGTTGTCAGGATGTAAAACTCCAACAACCAACCACTGGTAGGAGATTTTGGTTGTTTTTGTGTGTTTTGGGGGTAAATATGTTTATTCTGCTGAATAAGTCTTTTGTCAGTGCCAAGGCACTGGTCTTCCAGCCATTTTTAAATCTAAGGTTATTTACACTAAACATATATAGAATAAAGTATACAATAACTGTTGAATACACAATTCGCAGCATATAACACAATGGAATCCTGTAAGCCAATGGTTCCATAGTTTCCAGGATATAAAACCAATCAGCCCCCACCCACCCTTTCCCATTGCCACATCAGGATATTAGTTGAAATAAACTCGCCGGTTGCCGCCGTTTCAGACCGGTGCCATTTTGCCCGCCGGTAACAGACCCTTAATGAACAGCTGATTAGTCCTGTGAGCGGCAACCAGCTCATGGGTCGGATGTCAGTCCACTGCGCAGCCGCACTGCACAGGAAGGAACCGGAAACTGAGCAGCGCCCCAGGCGGCGCAGTCAGGAAGTACTGCTCTCTAAGCTGGGGAAGATTATAGTTATATTAGCATAGTCCAAGGAAGGCACACAAGTTTCACTTATTTACCTACATTTTATTCTACATATCCATCTTAGATATTAATGCACTCATTCAACAGGTGTTGCTTCATAGAAGGGAATACAAATACCGAACCTCTTATCCAGCTTCTAGCAATTTGGGATAACCACAAAACTGGCTTTTTTTGTTTTAAAGTGGCTAGTTTATATTATACTGTATACATGGGACCGTATTATATATTTTTTTTAATGTTAAGTGGATTAATAAAGTTCAAACAGGTCCTAATTAAGTGTTTTAATTTGTATTTGTTAAACACAATTTATTCCTTTACTTTACATTGTTTGTTTTATAGATTACTATTTATTAAGTATATAATTAGCTTGTCTCCAGAAAACCGCAAAATCCACAACTGTTGGTCACTTCCGGTCCATAGCTTGCTGGCTCTGGGTCGGGTAGTAAGAACCTGTCACTGCTGAAGCCATTTTGATGTGCACAGTAACAGTACTAACATTAATTTGGCATGATTTCACTTCCTAATATCTGCTTACCTTGTATGTATGTGATGTGTTTGTGTGTGTGTGTCTGTCTGTCTGTTTGTGTGTGTGTGTCTGTCTGTTTGTGTGTGTGTGTGTGATGAATTCCTGCCTTCATTTCCCTCTTCCTTCCTCCCCCCTTCCTTTCTCCATATTCCTTCCTTCATACCTAAACCCTCTTGCTTCATTCCTCCCCCCTTCCTTCCTTCTTTCCTTCCTTCCCAATCTTCCCTCATTCCTTCCCCCTCTTTAATCCTTCATTCCCCGTCTTCCTTCCTTCCTTCCCCGTCTTCCTTCATTCTTTCCCCATCTTCCTTTATTCCTTCCCTGTCTTCCTTCATTCCTTCCCCGCCTTCCTTCATGGCTTCCCAGTCTTCCTTCATTCCTTCTCCCTTCATTCCTTCCCCGTCTTCCTTTATTCCTTCCCCGTCTTCCTTCATTCCTTCTGCATCTTCCTTCATTCTTTCCCCATCTTCCTTTATTCCTTCCCTGCCTTCCTTCATTCCTTCCCAGTCTTCCTTCATTCCTTCTCCCTTCATTACTTCCCCGTCTTCCTTCATTCCTTCTGCATCTTCCTTCATTCCTTCCCCATCTTCCTTTATTCCTTCCCCGTCTTCCTTCATTCCTTCTCCCTTCATTCCTTCCCCGTCTTCCTTCATTCCTTCCCCATCTTCCTTTATTCCTTCCCCGTCTTCCTTTATTCCTTCCCCGTCTTCCTTCATTCCTTCTCCCTTCATTACTTCCCCGTCTTCCTTCATTCCTTCTCCCTTCATTCCTTCCCAGTCTTCCTTCATTCCTTCCCAGTCTTCCTTCATTCCTTCTCCCTTCATTCCTTCCCCGTCTTCCTTTATTCCTTCCCCGTCTTCCTTCATTCCTTCCCCATCTTCCTTTATTCCTTCCCCGTCTTCCTTTATTCCTTCCCCGTCTTCCTTTATTCCTTCCCCGTCTTCCTTTATTCCTTCCCCGCCTTCATTCCTTCCCCCTTCATTCCTTTCCCATCTTCCTTCATTCCTTCTCCCTTCATCCCTTCCTTGTCTTCCTTTATTCCTTCCCCGTGTTCCTTCATTCCTTCCGCATCTTCCTTCATTCCTTCTCCCTTCATTCCTTCCCAGTCTTCCTTCATTCCTTCTCCCTTCATTACTTCCCAGTCTTCCTTCATTCCTTCTCCCTTCATTACTTCCCCGTCTTCCTTCATTCCTTCTCCCTTCATTCCTTCCCAGTCTTCCTTTATTCCTTCCCCGTCTTCTTTCATTCCTTCTCCTGTCATTCCTTCCCCGCCTTCCTTCATTCCTTCCCCATCTTCCTTCATTCCTTCTCCCTTCATCCCTTCCCTGTCTTCCTTTATTCCTTCCCCGTGTTCCTTCATTCCTTCCGCATCTTCCTTCATTCCTTCTCCCTTCATTCCTTCCCTGTCTTCCTTCATTCCTCCCCTGTCTTCCTTCATTCCTTCCCCATCTTCCTTCATTCCTTCTCCCTTCATCCCTTCCCTGTCTTCCTTTATTCCTTCCCCGTGTTCCTTCATTCCTTCCGCATCTTCCTTCATTCCTTCTCCCTTCATTCCTCCCCTGTCTTCCTTCATTCCTCCTCCCTTCTTCCTTCATTCCTGTCTTCCTTCATTCCTTCCCTGTCTTCCATCATTCCTTCCCTGTCTTCCTTCATTCCTTCCCCGTCTTCCTTCACCATCTTCCTTCTCTTCTTTCCTTCTGACTCTTCCTTCATTCCTGTCGCCTCTTCTTCCTTACTTCCTTTCCCGCTCCTTCCTTTCCCCTCCTCCTTGCCTTCTTCTTTCCAGCTTTCTTCCTTTCTTGTTATTTTCGCCTCATATAAGAAGCGGTCAGCCAGTCAGGCACTCGGCCTCCCCGCGGAATATGAGCACCACCTGGTGAGCTGTGAGAGCACTGGGTTTAATTACTTCGCCCTGGCGGCGTCTACTGCCCAGTATGTCACTGCACCGGAAGTAGACAGCGGGACCCACGCCACTAACAATCCGCCGACCCGCACCTACCAAAGTCACGTCAACGCGCCCGACCCACCCACCCACCCACTTCTACCTGACAACCCGGACCATATTTAACTTAGAATCCGCCAAGATGAGTGAAACTCCGTGGACAAGACAGTATGGCCAAATGAGTTGAGCGTTCGACCCCCATTTTGGTAGATCATGGTCGAACCCTGGTCGAGTCAAACCGATGACTTAAAAATTGATACATGCGCTTCCCGATACATGCGGTACCTGACTCAATCACATATTATCCTAATACTGAGTCCTATCCTACTAGTACTAATACCAACCAACCGTGGCCTGTCAGAGTGGCTGCCCTTTTCTTGGAGGTGAATTATTGGTACAAAGGCGGGGCGGGGCGGGGCGGGGCGGGGCGGGGCGGGGCGGGGCGGGGCGGGGCGGGGCGGGGCGGGGCGGGGCGGGGCGGGCAGTGTTAATGGTTTTGATTGGTAAACGGGCGTGCTGGGCCGGAGGAGGAAATTGTTATAACAGTGGCTATTATGTCAGCGTCCCATCCAGGGCCGGCTGAGTAGACGTGGTGCAGGTCCCTGGCGATCAGATTTTGTTATTTATTTATATGCACAACACGTTAATATTGCATTCTTCAATTACCGAGCGCATAGAGTGTCTGTGTAAACATGACCTCAAGTGTTGCTAGGATGTAATAAGCAGACAAATAAAAAGATATATATGTATGCATGCATGCAGGACCTTGAGTCTAGGACGCATTACCACAAACAAATATATGTATATATATGTATGTATATATGTATGTATATATATATATGTACATGTGCATATATGTTACGTATAAAGTAGTATGCGAGTATAAAGATACGGAAGGGAAATATTGCTATACCCCCATAAACCGTAACATATTATAATGCATTTAATCCCCAGTATTTAATGTTTTTTACATCACATATATATCCAGACACAGAGAGACATAGATAGATAGATAGATAGATAGATAGATAGATAGATAGATAGATAGATAGATATTGCTTAACGCTTTTTACATCACATACGGATATATAAACAGATACAGACAAATAGATAAATAGATAAATGTGTGTGGCTGGAGTGATGCAAATATTGCACCTACAACAGGATTTGCACCCATAGTTCCTGCCATTCTGGGGTTTACTGTCCTAATGATTAGCGTATATAGTCTCTCCCTGGTACAATCATCCCATCCCCGCCTGTCTGTATGTCGCGTCTTGCTTGAGTTTGGTCTAGACTACTAGACACGACTGCTTAGAATCATAAGTGGTTTATAACCCACAATTATTTAAGGGGTATGATTACAACCATGCATGCAATACACTTACATATATATACATACAAAGGGTAGGTTCACTAACCATACAACGTGTAGGTTGTATGGGATCCTGGTCATGGTACCAGTGTCATGGGGATTTATCTAAACAGGCTTCAAAGACATACACATCAAACGGGATGGCCGAATGAGTTGAGCGTCCGACTCCGGCTTTGGTAGATCGTGGGATTCGAACCCACAGGTTCGAACCATGATCAAGTCAAATCAATGACTTAAAAATGTATACTTGTCACTTCCTAGTCAGGGGCTCGGTATTATTAGGATAGGGCTGGTTGGTTCAGTGGGATATCAGGTCATGATGCTGGTGGTGTGGTCTCCGATTAGGGCAGCACTATAAAGTCATGAGTGCACTGTCACAAGTGGGTACTCGCCATGTTATGACAACTCGCTACCCATCCTGATATCAGCTTAAATGTTGCCAGGATGTAAAACTCCCAACAACCAACCAACCAACCAATCAAAGTCATACTTGCCACAGGCCAGCGTCCTAACCGTCAGCCTATCTAGGCTCCCTGATGCAATCACTCTCCGCACA